>JADLSH010000383.1:0-95776 GCA_016169945.1 Trachythela sp. YZ-2020 | reverse complement strand
CCATACCCTGGTTGTTAATCCGTTTTGGATGTGGTTAACAAAAATGATAAAAAGAAGTGGGCCAAGGACAGACCCTTGGGGAACGCCGCTCTCCACTACCTCCCATTTCGATTTTGACCCATTTAGTACCACCCTCTGTCTCCTGTCTGATAACCAGACCTTAATCCAGTGAAAAACGTTTCCCCTAATTCCATGATGCCAAAGTTGGTGCAAAAGTCTTTGATGAGGCACCTTATCAAAAGCCTTGCTGAAATCCAAGTAAATGACATCTAACTTATTACCCTGGTCAAGTTCGCTGGTAACATATTCTAAATATTCTAAAAGATTCGTCAAGCATGACCTACCAGATCTGAATCCATGCTGACTGCTGTGAATTAAATCATGCCTGTCAAGAAACGCCTGAATGCCAGATTTTATTATTTTCTAAAACCTTACATACTAGAGATGTTAGACTAACCGGACGGTAATTGCTAACACACTTGTGGCTACCTTTTTTGAATATAGGCACAACGCTTGCATCCCTCCAATCGTCAGGAATTTCTGAGAATGCTAAAGATCTGCAAAATATTATGAAAAGTGGGGCAGCTAACACTTCTGCACACTCATTTAATACACGGCCATAAATTTCATCTGGCCCAGCCGCCTTATTAATTTTAATTTCCTTCAATCTATCCCTCACTACAGCCTCAGTTAGATCCAAAGCTTCTATATTATCTTCAATCAAGTTGGGCTCTGCCAAAACAGATGAACTTAAATCAGATTCCTTGGTGAATACTGATGAAAACTGTTTACTAAGTGCATTAGCAATATCTATGTCATCCACCAATAGGTTGCTGTCAACCTCCAATGGCCCTACCGAGCTACCCTTTGACTTAAACTTGTAAAAACTGAAGAATTTCTTGGCATTTCCAGCACAATTTTCTGCCAATCTTATTTCCGAAAACCTTTTGGCACTTCTTACCCCCTTTTTGGCCTGGTTCATAGCTACTTTATATGCTGCTTTATTGGCTTCAGTGCTATCAGCTTTAAGTCTAATGTATGCTTCCTTCTTTAATCTCAACAATCTTTTAACTGATGTTGTTAGCCATGGGGGTTTCCTAGCACAATTTTTACGAATTTTCCTCATGGGAATGAACCTATCCTGACCTTCAGCTAAAATCGTCCTAAAAGTTTCCCACATTTGTTGAACATTTAGACCATTTAGCATATGTTCCCACTGAAAACCAGCCAGAAATGTTCTTAGCTGGTCATAATTTCCTTTCGCAAAGTTTGGGATCAATGTGTTGTTGTCTTTAACATGATGTCTTAAGGACAAGCAAAAGCGAACAAGATTGTGGTCACTGTTTCCCAGATGCTCTCCTACCTTCACAGAATGTACTAAACCCTCTTCATTTGTGAGTATTAGATCTAAAATTTGATCGCCCCTGGTCGGCTCAGTTATCAACTGTTGTAGAAAATTTTCTTCGAAACATTCAGCAAATGTTTTATGTGATGCTGGCATCAAACTTCTATCTACATCCCATCCTGGAATATTAAAATCACCCATAATAATACATTTTACTGACTGAGATGCACCTCTAGTAATTTCGTCACATATTTCTCTGTCAATAGTGACAGAACCATTTGGAGGTCTATAAAAGATTCCTAGTCTCAGTTTCTTACTCTTCTGCAAAACTATATCTAGCCACAGTGATTCTACATCTCCATTATGTTTAATGCCATCTACCTGGTAGCACTTGAAGCGTTTTGTAACATACACAAGAATTCCGCCACCCAAACGAGTTTCACGTTGACACACAAACATATGATATCCATCTAAATTAAAATCATTCAGGTTATCACCCAACTGATTCTCATTTATCCAAGCCTCTGTAATTACTACCATGTCTAAGTTTTCTACTAACATGCATGCATGCAGCTCATCTATTTTATTTCTTATGCTCCTTGCATTAGTGTAAAGACACTTTAGGCCATATGGGCCTAAAGTGTTTTTAACTGTGTTTTTACATCTACTGGTTTCTACTGTCCCCACCCCTCCCAACCCACCTAGTTTCCCGAAAGGGCCTGTAGTGCCTCCTCGTAGATGTCTGACATTACCGTTACTCCTTTCTCGCTGAAGTGCAGTCCATCAGCCCTGAACAGCTCCTGCTTACCGTAGAACGTGTCCCATAGGTCCACGAACATAACTCCCTGATCTTGGCACATCTTCTCTATCTTCTGGTTAAGCCCTATTGCACGAGACTCCCACTCACCTCTGCCTGACATCCTAGGTGGATACAGCTGTGGCGCGATCCCTGTTACTACCCCCTTACACCTGCTATCCTTCAGCTGACTTACCAGTGCCCTGTACTTCTTGTCCACCTCCTGACTCTTACCTTCACTGTTGCTGACATCATTGACACCCACGTGTGTAATGATGACAGCACTGTCCTGCCGACCACTGCCCACTGACCTACCTATGCTATCTACTTTTCCACTCACCTGCTCCACCTCGGCCCCTGGCACACACATGACTGACCTACCCTTCTTGCCACTGCAGAACATCTTACCTAAGCCACGCACCCTTGAGTCACCTACCACTGCCACCTCTCCCTCATACTTACTCTTGCTGGTCACATCACTTCCCTCCTCTGCCAAGCCGCTGAAGCGGTTTGCCAGAGGAGTTGGTGATGGACCCACAGATCGAGCTGATGCTGATCCTCCACGCCCTCCCTTCCTCCTTACCACCTCCGTCCACGCCTCTCCTGGTTCAGCCTTCCCTACCTTTGCCACAGGTGCAGCCCCCTGTCCACCCACCCTAGCTAAGTTATCGCGAAGCTGCCTAACTTCCAGCTGCAAGGCGGCAACCTCTGATGCGTGCCTTACCTTCATCTCCTCGCAGGTGAACAAGCACTCCTCCCTCACACTCACCACCAACTTCCGCAGCTCCTCCATCTCATGCCCCAGCTCACCCATAATTACATCTTTCAAACACTCCATGCTGTCAATTAAGTTTTGTGCGTTATAAGTTGTCCTTGGTTACTAGGAGTTAGGTTAGTATATTGATATAGGGTTAATGCTTATGTCTAGTGTTAGTGTTTATATTTTTGTTTTGTTTTTGTTTTTTATAATGAACAACAGACAATAGCAACTAAATATATGTACAGTCTAATTTACAATTCACGGTTGATACAACTGTGGTGCTCGACAAACACTTCTAACAATTTTAGCTTGAAACGCGCAGAAATACACTTGCAATTATGCAATACTCAAATGAGACAAGAAAGATGTTAGAACAATGTTATAATAAGAAAAGAGCACAATAACTGAAAGAGCACAGAATTATACGACCTGGTTCGTTGGCATCCACGTGTTGATCAATAAGTATTTATGTTTTTGTTATTTTGTATTTTTTAAATATTTGTTTTGTGGTTTTTCTTGTTCAGCTTGAGACAAGATCTGAAACAAATAAAATGTCACAGTATATACCTACTCTGCGTGTAATGTATCCACAGTATATTCTATCAGCTAATTACAGAGACCAATGTGGCGCACTGCAAAATGTGTTTTCCCAATTTCTAGCCTGAAGACGTGCTGAAATACAAATGCAAGTATGCAAATATTAAAAATGAGACAAAAATACACTTTATAACAATATCTACGACTATATATACCTCTAAATCAGAAAATATCGCAATAAATGTCTAGAGCTCAGAGCGAGTCAACCTTCTGTTTACAGCGTTAAAACGCAACGTATGTGGTGAAGTTCGATAAAAATGATGGGAGGGAGCTCTGTGCTAGCCTGGTGGTCAGTCACTAAAGATTGAACCTTGTGTCAGCAGGGGTCTGGCTGGGAGATTAAGCCATGTGCCACCTAGCACCACATGCACTGGAATAAATCGTCCATTGGTCACTCAGATTTAGCTGCATTTTCCATTCCCTGTTGCTCCATCATATGCCCCTGCTGCAGTATTCGTAGCTTTTTGTATTATTATGGGGCCCTGCAAGAATAAGGTATGCCAAGTTTGATAACTTTTACTTAGTATGGCCTGAAATGGGTGGGGCTCCCTAATGCTGCTTTTCTCGACCCCTTTAAAAGGTTCTCTTGACAAGTATATTAGAAGACCACAAGAAAACATGATACACATGTGACATGTACACATAATATATTGTATATAATGTAGCCCATGTAGCTTTGCTACATGGGCTAGATATTCAGCAATTGTGGAAGACTTTTATGAATATTTTAGCTGAAGGTCGGGATAGGTTCATTCCCCTGATGAAAATTCGTAAAAACTGCTAGGAAATACCCATGGCTAACAAAATCAGTGAAAAGTTTGTTGGAGTTAAAGAAGGAAGCATACGCCAGACTTGACCAATGACCATCGCCCGGCCGGAACTTGCCGACTACCTCGCCCGGTGGGGGGGGGGGGGCAAAGTGGCCCCTGGCCGTTTGAAAACTAAGAAAGATAGAGCGATGCGGTAAAGACCACCGTATTGCTGTTTTTGTGAACTCTCCAATGGTATCCTTTTTCGGTCAACGGATGACCTCCCAGGTCACGACAATGACCCGAATGTGGGTCAAATCACGAGGAATCGAACTTTCCTCTCCGCTGCTCCGAAACTGAGGAACAACAAAATTGGCTAATGATCCAAACCTGGGATCCAGGCACAACTCTGCTACCCATACTCTTACCAAAACCATACCCTACCCATTAGTGTGTGTCTAAAACTTAACATTTAAAAAAGTTCCGACGACCAGCCCTTTAAATGGTTCAGTTTGATTAAAAAGCAACCCATGCCAAGTTTAAAGTAAATCTAATCATATTTACAGGTCGCGCACAGTCGTCGAAGTTTAACACTATAACTCCGTAGGGATTTCCGACAATTTCAGAAAAACGCAACACACCATTTTAATTTTGAGCTATGTTTAATTCAACCATTATATGGGGTAATGTGTGGGTACTGTTACCAAAACCATACCCTACCCATTAGTGTGTCTAAAACTTAACATTTAAAAAAGTTCCGACGACCAGCCCTTTCAATGGTTCAGTTTGATTAAAAAGCAACCCATGCCAAGTTTAAAGTAAATCGAATCATATTTACAGGTCGCACACAGTCGTCGACACTTGCGCGACCTCTAAATATTATTCGATTTACTTTAAACTTGGCACAGGCTACTTTTTAATCAAACAGAACCTTTTGAGGGCTGGCAGATCTAACATTCTGAAACGTGAAGATTTAGACACACTACTACCCATACTCATAGCCAAAACCGACTCTACCCATACTCCTACCCGTACCAACACGGAGGATTCCTACATACATCACTACCCATAATCATATACATACCCTACCAATATTTTTACCTTGCCCATAATCCTACCCAAACCCGAAACCTACCCATACTACTACACCTACGAATACAGGAGGATTCCTACACATTCCCCTACCAATAATCCTATAAATACCCCTAACCTAGCTATGTCCCTGTCATCGATATTCCTACCGAAACCATACCCATGCTCAGTACTCACACCTCACCCATACGTCTTATACCAATACAGGAGGATTTCTAATCATTCTCCTGTTATCTATGCAATTGGATATGATACAATTTTATATACAAATAATTACATTGGATTGGGATTGGACATATACAAATAATATACAATTGGAATAAGAATTACAATAAGAATTGGAATTATATACAATATTGGCGCAATTTCGATTTCATATGTACGACTGCTTGTGGCACAACATCCTGTTTTTATTTTTAAGAAATAAAAGGGTACAAATACTAATGAGTAAGGGAAAATATTGAATGTATTTTGTGGTCATGTGAAGTACCTATGTAATATTGAAAACCGCAAATAGATATCCTGATTCGTTCCGATTATATCAATGCAAATATTTTTTATCGAAATTTAGTCCGAACAGTTTTGTAGGAATGGATGTAGATAGAGATCTAAGTAAAGTACTTGGTACTTGTCACATAGACCCCGATCCCACCATCCCACGTTCTTGCCATTCCGCCCGGTTCGACAGATAATTTTGCCCCCGGCCGTCCGGAGTGATCTTTTACGTGCCATACAATGCTATGACACGGCCGCACCGTATAGCCGTGGTGACCCTCTCGCCACCTGCCACCTGGCGTCTGCCGGGTCAAACAATCAGCCGCCTCTGAGACTCGAACCCAGGTACCTGCCACGTACTCGAACTCGAGTCGGGCGGCTTAACCACTCGGCCACGGCTGCGGCCGAGTGGGAGGTTGTTTCGGAAAAGTCCAAACAAATGTTTTTATTTAAGGGCGTGTTAACCCGCGCACCGCTGGGGTCACCCGCCGAACGCGCCTCGCTGGGGGGGGCAGATTCTGCCCCCTGTTTATCTCCGGAACTAAATGTCGGACCGGAAAAATTCAAACGGCGTTGGATAGCCTCGGTCCGTCTGATCTCAAAAACACCCCGGTTGATCTTAATTCGGTCACCTGTGACGTCACAGGGTCATAATAGGTCAAATCTTACCTGTCTGGCATGGCTTGCTTTGGATCGCTCTAGTAGCTACAATTTTGGTCGGACGACTTCGAGACCGATGCCAAACGACTCGTCTTGATTTTCCGCGTTGGATGCGAGACAAAAGTCTACCCTGTTTTTGTAAAACCTAGTAAGCACCAAAGAGGTCAAAATGAGAAAAACGCGAAAAACTGAATGGTTCTTGGATTAACCCGCGCCCCGCTGGGGGGGGGCAGAATCTGCCCCCCCTGGCGAATATCCTCAATAGCTTCCAAACGGTTTGCCGGAGCGTAACCAAACTTTGGGTACCTTATCAGTGAGCAATTACACAGCTTTCCTGAAAAAATAAAGCACCAGGTCACATTAGGTCACATGTGGGAGAGGTCAACATGAGGTCATGTTCCGAGAGTTTTGCCCAAAAACAGTGTCTGAGGAAAACCTTCACCAAACATAAACGGAAAGAGATAGGATGCCGCTTCTGGCGCGTAACGATAGGAAATTGCACGGGCTACAAAACTGCTATCTCAAAATTTTGAAATTCCAAAAATTTGGACAAAATTTTGACCAATTTTTTTTCTTTATACTTTTTGGCTATTTTTTCAATATTTTCAAAAAACCGAAAAATATGTCATAGCACTGCCTTGGCTACCGGCACACCAAATTTGAAGTGAATATCTCTTCAAATAGCTGACTTATGGCGATTTGAATAGTTCGCCTCACTTGACCTCATCACCGTAACGGCCATTTTGTTGCATCAAGAGCGCTGCATCTGATGTCTAGGGACCAATAATGACTAAAAATGTCCTTGTAAGTGTCAAATGACCTTCAGTTATCATATCCAACTCATTTGACAAATTAAAATATTTTTGGTCAATTTGACCTATTTTGACCTAATTTGACCTGTGACGTCACAGGTCACCGAATTGGGATCAACCGGGGTCATAAACTATCTAAAACAACACCACTGTAATCTATTCGCGGTCGTGTGACATTTTCCAACTTGATCTGACTTGACCTAATGTGAGCTGATTTGACCTGACATGACCTTGACCTGACCTTGACCCAGGTGTGACCTTTGACAGCTCATCCGACGCGGAAAATCGAGAGGAGTCGTTTGGCATCGGTCTCGAAGTCGTCCGACCAAAATTGTAGCTTCTAGGGCGATCCAAAGCAAGCCATGTCAGACAAGCCATATTTGACCTATTTTGACCCTGTGACGTCACAGGTCACCCAATTAAGATCAAACGGGGTGCTTTGAGATCAGACGGACCGTGGCTATCCAACGCCGTTTGAATTTTTCCGGTGCGACCTTTAGTTCCCGAGATAAACAGGGGGGGCAGAATCTGCCCCCCCCCCCCAGCGGGGCGCGTAAGTCGGGAGACCCCAGCGGCGCGCGGGTTAAGGTATGGAAGTTGATCATAGTTGGGTTTTGGTGTCATAAGAACAAGGACCTCAAATTATTTTTTTCTTTTTTTGTACGGGCGCAAATAATCCTTTCCTGGGTTGACGCGCCCTAAAGCCCCAATAACAACAACATTCTTTCTTTTTTAACCTGCGCGGCGCTGGGGGGGGGGCGAAAAACGCCCCCCCTCAGGGGTTTCGGCCCTCACGAAAAAACGGCGGCGCGCAGCGCCGCCAAATTTTGGGTACCTTATGGCACATCAATTACACAGCTTTCCTGAAAAAATGAAGTACCAGGTCATATTAGGTCACATTTGGGAGAGGTCAACGTGAGGTCATGTTCCGCGACTTTTGCCAAAAAACAGTGTCTGAGGAAAACGCTCACCAAACATAAACGGGAAGAGATAGGAGGCCGCTTCTGGCGCCAAAGGATAGGAAATTGGACGGGCTACAAAACTGCTATCTCGAAATTTTGAAATTCCAAATTGCAAAATTTTGGGGGGAAATTTTGACCAATTTTTTTTGACTTTATTTTTTACTTTTTGCAATTTTCAAAATTTTTGAAAAACCGAAAAATATGTTATAGAGAAATGCCTTGACTATCTGCGTACCAAATTTGAAGTTTATATCTTTTCAAACGGCCGACTTATTGCGATTTGAATATCTGAATTAAAGCGACATCAGGGCTGAAAAACCAATTTCTTGCATTAGGAGCGTTACATTTTATTTCTAAGGGCCAATAATCACTAAAAACGACCTTTTTAGCATGAAGTTATATATATTTGTAATATCCATATGAATTTACAAAAAATATAAAAATACCTGACCTGGGTCAATTTGACCTATTTTGACCTCCCTGTGACGTCACAGGTCACTTAAAAAGGTCAACCCGGAGTGTTTTGAGATCGGACAGATGAGCTCTATCGAACGCCGTTTGAATCATTCCGATCCGATAATTAGTTCCGGAGATAGCATTTTTACGTTTTTTAACCGATGTTTTTACCTCCCTGTGACGTCACAGGTCACCGAAATAGGTTAAATTTGGGTGCGTTATGATCGCACAATCAAGAGCTAGCGAATAGCGTTTGAATTTTTGCAATCCGACCTTTGGTTCAAAAGTTAGCATCGGCGCGACTATTTGGCCACATTTGACCTTGTTTGACCTCCCTGTGACGTCACAGGTCACTTAAAAAGGTCAACCCTGAGTGTTCTGAGGTCGCACAGATGAGCTCTATCGAACGCCGTTTGAATCATTCCGATCCGATGATTAGTTCCGGAGATAGCATGGGGGGCGTTTTTCGCCCCCCCCCCAGCGCCGCGCGTTCGGCGGGAGACCCCAGCGCCGCGCGGGTTAATGAAGCAACACCTGGGAAACATTAAATTATCGAAGAAAATGGACTTACTATATTTGCTCAGCTGGGTCTGCCAAGGAAAAAGCTAGCATAGTCCCTTACTATGTTTTCCCTCGGCACATGGTATGGCATAGATGAGGCTAATGCAAAGATCCTATTGCAAGTCAAGAACCTAGTAAGTGCTAGCTAATACACATACCGTAAAGTGGGGTGAATCGGGACACTTTTCAGTTACCTGTGTATATATCGGTAAATTATCGGTAAAATTAACAATCTCGGTAAATTAAAGTCAACCGGTGAGCTCCCAGGTCAGGTCAAAAGCTATATTTCGTCGTATTCTCCGACAATTTGACAGTGCTGTGCTTCCCATACAGTTTTGTTATAAACATGCCGTATTGTACCATTCTTACACCCAGCTGTGCTTTCAGTCGGATGCTGCTAACCTAGGCAACTGCAGGTCCAGGCCGGCGAATACCTTCATGAAGCGGCATCGACCGCAATAAAGCAGCAGGCCTACCGCCATGACTGGAGAGGAGCGAGGTGGCTGCCTGGCCCACTGGATGTATAATTTCATTGACAGCTGTGTTGTCTTAGCTGACAGCGGCCCGCAATAAGCACTGGCGCATCGCAGTGGGTGCCACGCATGACATCACAATCAGTTCCTGATCCTCTTCAATATGAGGCCCATACATGGACGATGGACGTGTCGACTTATGGTTGCGAACATTGTCATGTCTCTGTCAATATCCTCCTGGACTCTGCGATTCTGTCTCGTGCACTGACGCGTGCACGACAGACGGTTCAGCATGATCACGTCAGCCTGAATCGCTGCTGTCGTATCCTAACCATTCAATAGGTAATGTGGACCCTCCCTCGTCGTGAGCCCCAACAATACCCCTCCGTCATGATAACTGTTACCTGACGATATTCGGTGTTTGATTGCACTGATGATGGTACCGATATCGTGGAAAGTGTAGGTTGTTGTTATTGGGCTTTAGGGCGCGTCAACCCAGGGAAGGATTATTTGCCAAAGTGGATGTTGTTTGGTTAGTTGCAATCTTACGTTTCATCAGCAGGTTTTATGTGTGTGTTTATTAACTCAAAATACATGTGTATGGTTGGATTAGTGATGTTTTATCGTGTGGATTACATGTAATTCGGTGATTGTGCATTAGCACTGTAATAACGCATCACCGCTTGAAGGTAGAGAGGATGTTGGTTGACGCGATTTCACAAATATAACACATGGGCGCAAATAATCCTTTCCTGGGTTGACGCGCCCTAAAGCCCCCAATAACAACAAATATATCACAGTGCATACCTACTAGTTATTGAGCATGAGCTTTGTATGTAGAATAAACACCAAATATTACCATTGCTATGAGTCTATGTATGTACGTTAACCCTCGCCCTACCGGGGCTTGCCGACTACCTCGCCCTACCGGGGGGGGTCGATTCGACCCCCCCTGGCCGATTGAAAACTAAGAGAGATAGAGCGATGCGATAAAGACCACCGTGTTGCTTGTCCTCTAAACTCTCCAACGGTATCCGGGTTTTTGGTTTTGGGTCAACCGGTGACCTCTCAGGTCAGGAAAATGACCTCAAACCGGCAAAATCATAAACAGCGGCGACTCTTTTCGGGACTGCGCCAAAACCATGAGAGCTAGCGCCGCAGGATTGCCGCCATAGGCTTCCTCTGTGTCTTGCGAATCGATTGATGTATCTGGCATAGGTGATAGGTCAACGGACGACCTCAGAACTGGGGTCAAAGGGGTCAATGTTCGGTCGGCCTAAACTGACATGACATTTCACTCATTTTTTGGAGCCGTAAATGATTGATTTGGAGGGAAATGGGGCAAAATACATGCCTTGCATCATATTCAGCGCAAAAAGTTGACCTAGGACAGATTTTAGTCGGCAAAAGGTCATCCGAGGTCACTGACCTCACTTGACCTCTGAAAGGTCAATGACCTTCGAAAGTGACCTCAGCGTGTGCAGACGGTCCGTCTAGACCGATTCTACGCTCAAACTTCCTGTTTCGCCCGCTTGCGTGGCGGAAAACAACGCAAGTATCCCGTTTTGTGCAAAAACGCCGCGACATGGGTTCAGGAATGACGTCATAACTCGGTGACCTGACATGACCCGAGGTCGCGGTCGGCGTCAAGATATGTCAAATTGAATACCACCCACAGTTGCAAAGCGGCGGCGCGCTAACGCGCGCCGTTTTTCCGCTATCCAGGGAAAACATGAGGGGGGGTCGATTCGACCCCCCCCCCGTAGGGCGAGGGACGCCAAGTGTTGCCCTGTCTTATTATGAGCTCGCACGACATATTGTCTTGCTGCGCAGTATCTGCCTGGCTCTGGTGTCATGTTGTTTGGATAACGGCAGGCATATTATCTACAACACTATGTCTGACTCGTGCATGACTGTGTTGTATGTGGTAGCGATGTATTCGCGTGCCATCCTACGTCCATATCCAGTGCGAGTGTTCGTGTCTTTATCAACCGTCGCCGGTGGCGTGAATATTATTTTTATACATTTTTTTAATATGTATTATTATTGGTCTTCAGGTTCCTGCATTTAGCCTCGCTCCGCTTAAGTGGTCTGTGGTAACGTCACCATGAAGATGATTACCGTGTCCAGACAAATGTTCGTAAAGCAGATTTTCGTACTCATTTGTTCGTTTGCAAATTTAGTACGCAGGTATTCGTACCGCATATTTTCGCATCGCAGTTCTTCGTGCGCTAATCATCATATACGTATAAGTTCGTATGCGCAAAAGTTCGTATAGGGAAAATTTCGTATCGCATTTCTTCGTGCACGCAAATGTTCGTAAAGCATATCTTCGTACGCAGGTCTTCGTACACGCAAAATGTCGTAAACGCATATTTTCGTGTACGGAAAAATTCGTATCACATTTCTTCGTACACCCAAATATTCGTAACGCATATCTTGAAACGCAGATGTTCGTACACGCGCAAGTTCGCATGCGCATATCTTAGTATACGCAAACAATCGTACCGACATTTCCTCGACACGCAAATATTCGTAACGCATATGTTCGTACACGCAAAAGTTTGTATGCGCAGATCTTCGTAAACGCAAAAGTTCGTATATGCAACTATTCGTGTCGCATTTCTTCGTACACGCAAATATTCATAGACGCAAACGTTCGTATACGCAGATCTTCGTATACCCAAACATTGGTGTCGATTTTTTCATGCACGCAAATATTCGTAACGCATATTTTTGTAAGCAGATCTTCGTACAAGCAAAAGTTCATGCGCAACGCCTGGTACATGGTACCTACGGGCCAACACAGTACGAATATTTGCAATACAAAACTCAGCGTATGAACATCTGCTTCGAACATTTGCGATACGATTATTTGCGTTACGATAAAAGATCATATATACGAATATCCTTACCATGTTTTGCACAAACGAATATTTGCGTTACGAAAAAAATGCATGCGAACTTTTGGGTATATCAACATTTGCGTAGGAACATTATCAATACGAAATTAATCGTACGAAGATGTGCGTACGAACCTTTGCGGTACGAACAAATATTCATACGATGTTCTGCGTATACGAATATCCGCGTACGAACATTTGTGATACGAAAATTTGCGTTACAAGAAAAACGTACGATATTTTGCGTATACGAACATCCGCGTACGAACATTTGTATTACAATATGTGTACGAAAATTTGCGTTTCGAAAAAGAATATATACGATGTTTTGCGTATACGAACATCCGCGTACGAGCATTTGCAATCCGAAAATATGCGTACGGATTTTTGCGTTACGAAGATTACGGTACGAAAATATTCGTTACGGTTAAGGGTCCGCTTCACGTGGCTCATAATGGCAGACAATGGGCGGCACAAAAACCGTCATATCACATTTACCTCCAAATGTATCTTTGCCGGATTCTCAACACTGGTTCTTTGGGCTCTTCTGCATGCGTTGGTGGACTTTATTTTAATATGACCTGATTGCATGAGTAATTATTGCAAGATGAATTTCACGAAATACATTCTGCAAGGGTTTCTTGAAAAGGCCAAGGTTTTTGTATGAACACGTTTTATGAAATGAGCTGTGTATTGTGGGTGGCAAATTTAATCCTCTACAAGTCCCTAAACTTCGTTTTGCCTCAAACCCCCTTGTTCAGAATGCACACGCATTGCAATACACCCATGCAATATCTTTGTTGCAACAACGAAAACGGCAAAAAGCCGTTTAGGGTATTTTAGTACTGGTGGATATAAACTAACTTATATGAAATTCGGATTGGTTTTGTGAAAAACAGCGAAGCCTTGGGCCATTCTATATCCATTTTCGTGAAATTCATATTGCAATAATTACTGATGCACTCAGGTCATATTAAAATACAGGCCACCAACGCATGCAGAAGAGCCCAAAGAACCAGTGTTGAGAATCCGGCAAAGATACATTTGGAGGTAAATGTGATATGACGGTTTTTTGTGCCGCCCATTGGCTACCATTATGAGCTACGTGAAGCGGACCCTTAAATGCGTCACGAACTTTTGTCCTAGAACCATTATTACCGATCCATGTATATTCCAGAGTATTGTCAGTCGCTTCGCCAGTATACCGGTTCTGTGTTTGCCACGGGGGTCTGCGGATGGCATGTGTGCCGCTCCAAGCCTGACGGCTCGGGTGTCCATCTCCAACCCGGGCACCTGAGCGATTGTTATGTGTCTGTATGCATATCTGTCTCCACAATCGGTCTGCTCGCAAACTATACATAAATTGCAATGTCTCACTGTTGTAGTTCTGTAGTGTAGATACTGTATATCCGAATTAATTATGTAGTAATACATTCCTTTCGTCGTATCTTTTCTGCACGTTTTTCTGCGAATAAAGGAGTATACATACATATTGCAACATTGTGTAGTGGCGTATTTTGTTAACATGCTATTAGTCGTTTAGTTTTGGGCGTGGGTCGAATGCACAGTTGTCGAAAAGTTTTCAAGTGACATGGTTGTCGTGTAAACCGAGGTAATCTTAGGCGGAACGGTCTCGTAAAACACGAACATGGCTTATGTTCTCCTCTGGCCTGGTTCTATTCTTATAGGTAGAGTACGGCTGCTAGATTCCGCTACTGGGGGGTACAGTTGGGTAAATTAATATCGGACCCCTTAACACGTCCGAGTAGCCGGTGCTGGGACCCTATGACCGGGTATCCGGAAATTTCTTCGTCGCGCAGTTCTTCGTACGCAAATATTCGTCTCGCAAATCTTCGTCTACGCATTTCTTCGTCTCGCAAAACTTCGTCTCGCATTTCTTCGTATACGCAAATCTTCGTCTCCGCAGATCTTCGTCTACGCATTTCTTCGTCTCGCATTTCTTCGTATCCGCAAATCTTCGTCTCCGCAGAACTTCGTCTACGCATTTCTTCGTATCCGCAAATCTTCGTCTACGCAAACGTTCGTCTCGCAAATCTTCGTACGCAAATATTCGTCTCCGCCTATCTTCGTCTACGCATTTCTTCCTATCACAAAACTTCGTCTCGCATTTCTTCGTATCCGCAAATAGTCAAATCTTCGTCTACGCAAATATTCGTCTCCGCAGATCTTCGTCTACGCATTTCTTCGTATACGCAAATCTTCGTCTACGCATTTCTTCGGCTCAGCTTTCGAATGCTGTATCTCCCAGATTCTCCCATCGTTTGAGCCCTCCGGACCCTTCCAACGAACCGTGCGAATATGAGGGCCAGGCACTGAACTGTATGGGCCAGGACCCAGGGCTGTGGCATCCTAGCCCCCCCCCCCCCGCCAGTGCGCTGTCGGTCGACCCAGCAGCCGCCTGTATCCCGGCGTCCAGTGCTGTACCGCATTATACGCGGCTCCCGGCGCGGTGGTCCGGGCGGCTCGATCAATCAAAGGCCAAGATGGCACGGACTCAGCAACCCACCCAGGGACGGACATATATTGCAGGTGAGAGCTTGGTCTACCAAGGCAAAGCCTTGGATGCCCCAGAATTACAGCAACATGAAGTTTAAATGCTACGCATAAATAAGCGAAATTTGCGAATACGAAAAATGCGATACGAACATTCCGTATACGAAAGAGTACGGTACGAAGTTTTGAGAGACGAAGAAATGCGCATACGAAGATTTGCCGATACGAAGAAATGCGTAGACGAAGTTCTGCGGAGACGAAGATTTGCGGATACGAAGAAATGCGAGACGAAATTTTGCGAGACGAAGAAATGCGTAGAATAAGATCTGCGGAGACGAAGATTTGCGTCTACGAATAAATGCATAGACGAAGATCTGCGGAGATGAATATTTGCGTATACGAAGAACTGCGAGACGAAGATCTGCGCAGACGAATATTTGCGTAGACGAAGATTTGCGTATACGAAGAAATGCGTAGACGAAGATCTGCGGAGACGAAGATTTGCGAGACGAATATTTGCGCGGACGAAGTTTTGCGAGACGAAGATTTGCGTACGAAGAAATGTCATGGAACCCTACGACTGGTACCTATACATCGGCGGGCTGCCTGTACTGGCAACCCGGCCGCTAACCAGTGTTGAAAGGTTCCGATATTCTGGGGCACCCAAGGCCCGGGGGGGGGGCAACTAGGATGCCCCAGCCCTGTGTACTGGCCCCCATGTTACTGTATCCAACTGTGCCTCCACGAGCGGTATTCGTAATCATTTCGGTGACGAATGACGACTACATTATCGGGCGTATATGTCGTACCGGCCGCCAGCTGCCGGCCTGCAGACTGCTCTACCCAGTTCAAAACAACGGCGATTCGTTTCTGCCCACTCCCCAGTTTCTGGGACAAGCAGTTCTCGGACCTCCTACCCTCCCCCTCCCCTCTCCACCACCACCACCACTATAGCACGCTACCATCAAACGCAGTCGACGCGTAATACGTTATCCATCAGGTTTGGCCTGAAATAGCCATGTTATAGCCTACGTTATGATACAATGTGATGGATCTTTAGTTGTTCTCAAAACGGCGTGATCATCTTTTAAAGGAAAGAAGTCACCTTAACGTTAGTTTTGAATTGAGATAGCCAAGTTGTAGAGGATGTTTTGAAATCATGTGTGACTATTTCATTTTCGCCCAAAATGCTCTTATTCGTTCATAATCAACCTGTATATAAGAGCTCTTCCCGATATCGGGTACGGTTCCCGCCGTCACGCGACACAGCAGTTGTATGAATCAGACACCCGCGTCCCCGGCTAGAGCGGCGGCCGGCGTGCCATGCCGATGCCTGAGCCAGCAGGCAATGACGTCACTGTGACGTGCATCTCAGTACGGTTGTCGACATGAAAACGCGTATACCATGGAAATTGTTGTACAAGCATGATCACATTAGTCATTTTTAGCAATAACAACCTAGAATCATTGTATTAAATACAACTTTACAAGGTGACTAGTTCCCTTTAATTGGGAAAGCCCCCCCTCCTAACCCGGCACCCGCCGGAACTCTCCGTAACCCTCCATTGACCGGGGGGGGGCGAATATCGCCCCCACCTGTATCTCGGAAACTAATGGACCGATTCCGTTCATTCAAAGACCAGATGAAAGCTTGTCCAAATTCATCGAGGGAAACAAATTTTTGTTGACCTCAAGGTCATGGATGACGTCACAGGTCAGGTCAAAGTCAAAATGTTGCATTTTTGGAAAATTTCAAATTTTTGGGATTTGAGCAACCAAACCGATCAGTTTGTATCACCCCAACTAGGTGGACTAACACCAATACAACACAGGTAACAATTTGACCTGAACCATGTCAGGGTCAAGGTTCCCGGTGCGGCGGTAACTGAAAAAGCCCAGTTTCTGCGAAAACTACCTCCAGAAATGACGTCATAACTC
This sequence comes from Trachythela sp. YZ-2020, assembly GCA_016169945.1. Classification (NCBI taxonomy): domain Eukaryota; kingdom Metazoa; phylum Cnidaria; class Anthozoa; order Malacalcyonacea; family Clavulariidae; genus Trachythela; species Trachythela sp. YZ-2020. The sequence goes on along the minus strand of JADLSH010000383.1, from coordinate 78,663 downwards.
TTGACCTAGGGTGACCTTGAACTTCAAATTTTCACACGGGGTGGGGAAATGGTCAATAGAAAGGTACTGTAAGTTACAAGTCTCTGCCCCCAACCGTTTTGGAGATACAGGCAAAAAAGTGGAGTGGGGGCGATTTTCGCCCCCCCCCGGTCACTCGCGGTCCGGCCCAACTTTACTTTTGGTCCATGTCCAGCTATCCAGCATTACTTTCCAGAAACGCACACATGAGGCCGCCTGGCGAGATTCGTAAAGTGTCACGTCAGACATGTTCGGTACTAGAGGTGGCAATGGCGACATTTACTGACAAAGATACCGCCCAAAACTGACGTGTAGGTATGTATGTATGTACGGGGCCCAAGGGAGTGGCGAAAACAATCGACCGAGGAAATTCGACACACGCGCAAGCTACTCCAGTTCAGTGATTCTTTTTCAACACTGTCTGTCGAATCCCATTAGCGGTGTAGTCCTCAGGCGCGGATCCAGGAGGGGGGGGGGGGGGTGCTTGGCTAATTTGGAAACCGCTACCCATAGGATAGCGGTTTCCAAATTAGCATCAGCATTCAGCGCCCCCCCCCCCCACAACGAAAAATTTACACCTGGTCATGTAGTGCCGGAAGGTGTGTATAACTGATTGTTCCCACCGAGTCAATGGCGGGGCGCCCCATTTAGGCATTTGTCTGGAATGACGGATCACCGCAGACGAATCGCCATTCAAACATCCCTCCTATATTCGTGGCTAATCCGCGCGTTCCTCCTCGACGGTGTTCGTTTGTTGTTGTTATTGGGGTTTTAGGGCGCTTCAACCCAGAGGAGGATTATATACTAGTAACCCATGGTGTTCGTTTGTTATCAGGCTCCCTGTTCCGTAGTGGGGAGAGGAGGGAAAGGTAGGTACAGCATACCGCACTACTGATGGTCGGTTGTAGCGTAAGCCATACGGGCGATAATTCCGAAGGATAGCCGAAATATTCGACCTTACGGTGTGCGTAAAACCGACCGTTGGAAGTGCGGTATACTGTACTTTGGGACATTTGGCCAACACGGCACTTTGCGACCTGACCCAGAGAAGGAAATCCAAGATTGTCGAATCCGTATGAATGACACCGTCAACCCATCGATGCCGGCCCCTGACATGCCGACCGACCAGCCAGTGTCATCCATTCCGGGGTGTAAGCAGGTGCGCACCCAGAAACAAATTTCGTGGGCGCCATTTCTGCCGGCTAATGGTGGGCGCGATGGTCCACAGGGACGCCAACATGAAAATTAGCAGTTACGTCAAATATGACATTTACAAACTGAAACCCATTTTTGTGCAGTGTTGGAAACTCTTTTGCCAGAGATGTCCACGACGCCCCAGGGAGTGCCATCGGCGCCCGGTGGGGGGGGGGGCGCCCTGGATCCTGACGGGGTGGCGTACTCTGCACTCCCCCTGGGTGCGCCATTGGGTGTAAGCAAGTATACCAGGTGCTCGATCGCGGTATGCAGTAGATCGGCTGAACAGACTCCGGCAGGCAAGCTGTTAATAAAATTGTCGAATATGAGCGTTCTATGTCTGGAAGGGTTCCCGCATCGATCCTTACCATGTTCATGTTTTACAAAAACACGACATAGTTGCGCATCAAGTGATGCGCAAATGCTGCGTGGGCTATAGAATTGTGATAATATCCGATGATGCCACATTAACCCTCGCCAGTGCAGGGGGGGGGTGGATGCCACCCCCCCCCTCGGTTTTTCCGGGATAGTCTAAAAACGGCGCGCGTCAGCGCGCCGCGGTTTCGGATACCCTCAACTACCATTCAATGCCGAACTTTTGTGAAAATTTGAAGTTCGGGTCAGGTCAGGTCACTGACCTATGACGTCATTTCCGAACCTCTGCACGGCCGTTTTTGCCCGAAACGTCTGAAAAGCGCAATTATCGGCAGCCGATCACATTGAGAAGGTATGTTTGGGTAAAATTAGGTGCAAATAGACGACATCCATGCATTCCAACAGGTCCGTGACCTTTTCAAGGTCAAACGAGGTCAGTGACCTAAGATGACCTCGGATGACCTTTTTCGACTTGGAAACCTCCCTGGGGTATTTTGGGACGCTGATTCCGAATCTGCCATCCATTTTGCACTATCTCGATCCATTTGGGTCGGTTCCATGACATTCGTAGTTCATGTCATATTCGGATGTCATGACATTTGACCTGACCTGACCTGAACAGTTGACCTGAAGGTACGCTCAATGGTACCATTCGATGCGTGAGGCGTCTAGGACTCCCCTGGATCTTGTCCCGTCTCTCTAACTGCATAACTTTGTGATCTGTGGCCGTCGAAAGCGACAAGTTCCGATTTCGCTGATTTCGGGTCATTGACCTGACCTGGGAGGTCACCGGTTGACCCAAAACCTTAAACCCAGATACCGTTGGCTTCCTCTCGCGACGGCAAATACGCTCGTCTTTGTCGCGATGCTCTAGCTCAATTAGGGGCCGAACGCTAAGGGGGGGGTCGTACCAACCCCCCCCCCCTGCACGGCCACGTAGGTTCTGGGCCCTGCACTGGCGAGGGTTAATATAACGTATATACTTAAAGGAACAGATCTCAATGGTGGCAACTCTTTCTTAAAAGAGAGCCCAGCCGCGTCCGAATTGAACGCCGCAATCCGCGTTCAAAAACTCCCCCGCAATCGGCCACAATTTCGTTTCAAAGTTTGAAAGTGGAAAGCCGTTAGTGTTAACGTATTGTTGCCACCAGGTTGCCAATATTGTTGAACCGAATCAGAGTACTATCATTGGCACTTCCCATCCAATCAAATTGTCCGGAATCTGTAAAATGGCACAAATAGTGAAGGAAATGTGGGCTAAGTTATTTTACATATTTTAACAAATTTAATAAATTATAAATTTGTGTCGTTTAAAAAAACATTCATTACACCAAAAATCATGCTAATCTTGACAGAAATTGAAGATAAAAATTGTGAGATCTGTACCTTTAAGAATATGATTTTGCACGCGAAAGTATAATTACCGCCGTAACGCATGGAGGAGGGATGGGGATACCTATATAGCAATCATAGGTCGTTTATGTTATTTTTTTTGTCGTTTTATCTCATGACATTGTCGTATGTTATCTGGACACATTGTTCTGAAAAGCCGTGACTCTGCGGATGAACATATAATACATGATTGATTGATTGATTGAACGCGGTGCAGCTGCACTAGGTTAAGTTGATCCTACACCAAGTTTAAAAAATCGCATGCATACACCATGTCTGCATTTCTCAAACCGTCGGTGGAAGTGTGTATTCCGACATTCCTGCATTTTGTATTAAAATCCCCTCTCGTACACAGGGGCGTAGCCGGGGGAGGCTCTGCGCCCTTGTCCCTCCCCCGAAATGATTCAAGCGCCCTCCTGGGCACCGAAGGCGCCCTGGAGGGCGCTCTTAACCGCCGTTTGTCACCATAATTCAACTCCAATTTAGCACCCCCCCCCATCAGACATGCCATATCACCCAACTAAAGCGCCTTTACGATACAGGACATAGCCTGCGGCACCGTGTGTGCCATGTGGTCCCCTCCACATTGGAATCGAAAGCCAAAAACGGAAAAATATCCCTACAAAAAATACCATTAGAAAACCATTTGGGTTTTCCCTAATGGTCCCAATTGGTACCAATTGGTAGACCATTTTGAATTTGGAACGTTCCCAATTGGTACCAATTGGTAATTTCTAATGGTCCCAATTGGTACCAATTGGTGATTTCTAATGGTCCCAATTGGTAATTCCTAATGGTCCCAATTGGTACCAATTGGTATTCCTAATGGTCCCAATTGGTAAATCCTAATGGTCCCAATTGGTACCAATTGGTAATTCCTAATGGTCCCAATTGGTAATTTGCAAAACGTCCGGCTCGTCTGAGGATTGAACCCGGTACCTCTAGAACCCTAAGCGAGAATCATACCCCTAGAGCAGGGGTCCCCAACCTGTGGCCCGCGGGCCGAATGCGGCCCGCGAGGCCTCTCCGTGCGGCCCCCGGGGATCTTCTTGACTTAACATTAGGTGCGGCCCGCCTAGGAAAACCAAGGCTATCCCTGCGGCCCACGAAACCTTCTGTGCGGCCCGGGGAGAGCTAGCGGCCCGGAAGCTAGCTTCTGCCAAGCAGCACCAGCCCTCTCATTAATGTCTGGTAAGTGGATGTATTTTGTTTGTATCGTTTCGGCTACTGATAAAATATCAGTTCTATTATTGGTAACCCCAATCGTTGTTTTTAGCAACATTTAGCTTAACAAGGTGTGTGCGGCCCGCGGGGCCCTGGCAGGGAGGCCGTGTGGCCCGCTTGCTGGAAAAGGTTGGGGACCCCTGCCCTAGAGTCTAGACCAACCAGCCAGTTATGAACTGCCCTGCTAAAAGCTCATGCGATTGAACAGAAACGGATCTGATCTGTTTCAAAGGACAGTGAGTGCGACGGCTCCGTTCCATGTCTGTCTTACTGCGTGGCAGGGCGCGTGCGCGCATATCAAGTCGTCGTCTCTGGCATGAGTTCGGACATGTATAGTCGTCAAATATACGACACGAGTGCATCAATTCCGGGCCGAGTCACCGCAGCGCTGGTCTGCTGTCTCGCGTTCACATGCACCGGACGGGACCGACGCGAGGCGGCGGCGCCCTCTGTATCGGCAGTGAGCCAACTCTGGCTATTGTCGCGCCGCCCCTCCACTAGGCGCGCAGCCAGAGGCTGAGCCGGACCCAAATAGACCGGCAATCGGCTCGAGGGCGCCGCCGCCTCGCGTCGGTCCCGTCCGGTGCATGTGAACGTCAGACAGCAGACCAGCGCTGCGGTGACTCGGCCCGGGTGCGGCCGAAAACAGTCAGCCGGCGCAAAGTCTAAGCGTGCGAGACGCGCGTTGTGCTCCTCGAAATTTGAGACGCGTAGCAGATTTAAATTGGAAATAAGTAATGTTTTCAATTGGTGAGAAATGGTTTCAAATTGGAAAACAAGCAAGTTTTCCAATTTGATATTTAATTGAGTTGTCAGCATGGGCGGCGCAGACGGGGGGGACGGGGGGACACGTCCCCCCCAGAATTCAGAAAATTTAACACTACGCCTATGGCAGTGTATGGAAAGAATGGGCCCAAAATACCGTTCGTCCCCCCACCCAAAAATCCGTGGCGCCGCCACTGGTTGTCAGATATGTTAATATATCAATAAGGTCGTTATTCTGGATAAAAAACGTTAATTCTATCAGTGGCGGATCAGGGGGGGGGCAGCCCCCCCCAAGATGGTCATTTTTTGACAAAAGTTCACAAGAAAGTGCAAATATCTCGAAAACTAAGCTTATTTTGTTTGCAAATGTTTGCTTAAATGACTCCTTTTAAATCGGCGCTATATAATCCTCCTCTGGGTTGAAGCGCCCTAAAACCCAATAACAACAACTCCTTGCATCGTGAGCTGCCCAAATCCGAAGAGTTTTTAGAAATATAAAAATTGAAATTTGCCCCTCCCCCCAAGACGAGTTCTGGATCCGCCCCTGAAATCTATCGACATAGAGAGACAAACACATTACTTAACCTTTTCGGCTATGAAGCCATCGTCAGAATATCACACCAATTGGTAAATACCAATTGGTTTACCAATTGGAACCATTAGAAACCATTTGGGTTTTCTAATGGTCCCAAATGGTTTCTAATGGTACCAATTGGTACACCAATTGGAACCATTAGAGACCATTTGGGTTTTTCTAATGGTCCCAAATGGTTTCTAATGGTACCAATTGGTCTACACCAATTGGAACCATTAGAGACCATTTGGGTTTTTCTAATGGTCCCAAATGGTTTCTAATGGTACCAATTGGTTGAAGTTCCCAAATGGTGTCTAATGGTCTTGCCCAATTGGTTCCTAATGGTTCCAATAGGTACCAATTGGGAATGACCATTAGAGACCATTTGGGAACTTGAAAACCAATTGGTACCATTAGAAACCATTAGAAACCATTAGGGACCATTTGGGACCATTAGAAATTCCCAAATGGTTTCTAATGGTATTTTTTGTAGGGTATTTTTTCTAATGGTAATGGTATAATGCTATTTTTTGTACCAAATTGCCACCAAATTGTTGATTTGGTGCAAATTGGGCGCTTTTGGAGTTAGACATAAAAAGACATAAAAGATGAGTGCAACTATGAGCCACATGGGCCCCTCTTGGTTGCACTGTGTGGACACAGAAAGCTGTAGCCCACAAAGTTATAGTTTAGCTGTCACTGCAATACTGATAAACCACCCCATATGCTTGTAGTAATTGTCTATGCTATTCTTGAAGATGTTCAGAGAATTACTGCTGACAATGGAACCTGGCAGTTGGTTCCAAGTCGCAACAACCCTATTACTGAAGAAGGACTGTCTTAACCTTGTCCTGGTATAGTTGACTCTGGTTTTGAACTGATGTCCCCTGATTGTATCACTTGCATTGAACTGAAACATTCCCCTAAGATATGGCTGCTGCTGGCCATGTACAAATTTAAATACCTCTATAAGATCCACCCTCAGCCTTCGATATCTGAGTGAAAACATGTTCAACTTTGTCAATCTTTGTTCGTACGATAGGTTACTCAGCCCATTAATCATCTTGGTACGTAAGCGTATTTTTTTCTGGTGTGGAAGTTCTTTTATTTGGTGCACCGGTGTGCCGTTATTTGTTGCACATATTCCCGATTTTGGGATCCCAAATTATTTATAACCATATTAATTTACTCTACTGTACCTACCTACAAGCCATGCTTGGGACGCAAATTTCGGAATTCGTGCACTGTACCTATAATATATACGCGGCACCTGCGCCGATGGGAATGGGATTTTCGTGACAATAACGTCGTAACCGTTTTGTTTAATTTTGTCACGGGACCTTGCAGGATCCTGGATTAACAAAAACGTTGCGGTATCTCGTGGGATCTCGGATCTAAATTTGGGGCCACGGATTGTCTGGGATCCGATTTTATGAACATTTTGCATATTACATATATATATATATCCATCTTCAGTATACATTTTTCTGTGATCCGGCACTTTTTTGCGGCTCTTCCGGGATCCGGGATATATTTTTTTGCGATTTTACCGCGGTATCTTGCATGGTGCGGGATATATTTTTTTGCAATTTTATCGAGGGATCTTGTGAGATCCGGGATTTTTTTTGGTCGCGGTATCTTGCGGTATCTGGGATATATTTTTATTCAGGCACGTGTCTGCCTTTAATTACCCTGTAAAGATTACCCTGTACAAAGTCTGAGGGCGAGCGGTGGCGACTTGGAAAAAAAAAAAAAATACGAGCGTGGGCGTCGCGCGCGCGTGAGTTCCCTGGGAAAAAAAAAAAAAAAAATGAGCGACCCGACCCGGCTCTCGCAATAACTCCGCTGGCGAAACACGAAACGAAATTATTTGCCGTAAGTAAATTGAACTTAGCACTTGCAAGGCTGCAACGCATCCCTTTACCATGAAACATTAATGTCGTCTAACATAACGCGCCTCGCTCGTCAATCGCCCAACTTTACTGGTTGCATCAACAGCTATTAGTCCGGCTTGACGCACTCGATTCTCATATTTCGATGAAGGTTGGTTTATATCGTAACCTAGTCGTAGGCGACAAAGCCACTGTCAAATTTTAAGAACGGTCTGAGCAAAGGTTACGAGGTTATTGCTATGTAATATAGATTCTTTCGTCGTTTGAATGACAGACGATCACTGTGTCAATTTATGTACTTTGGGGGGGGGGGGCTTGCCCCCTCAATCTCAGGCTTGCTCCCCCCAATGTTTCGCATCCCTAGCCCATAGGTCTAGACTAGTATTGAGATGCTCATTAATTTGTCCCCGGCCTGAGACTTCCGACCTCCGAGGGGGGGGGGGGAGTGCACTAAGTCCCGACATTCAGGGATGTTATAAGGAATTATGGGTTTCGTAAGAAATTTTCGTCTTCCGAGGGGGGTGCACTTCGATGTCGCTTGGCCTCTCGGCCCCCAATCATTTTTTTAATCGACACCCCTGAAGACGATTGTTCTTCAGCACGCGCGGCTACAATCTTGGCACGAGAGGTCGAAGACCTCGAGTGCCAAGATAGACGCAAGTGCTGAAGAACAATCGTCTTTCTTTCAAACCATGAAAGAATTTGTTTCTTATATAATATACTGTTAATATAATACATTGTTTCTTATATAATACACAAGTGGTCACAGCACTAGTGCTAGGACCACTTTGCATGCGCAAGACCATTTTTCATCACTCCTTTCTTGCATGGATCTTCCGCATTATTATATAAGAAAGTCCAATTCCTGCTGGCCGAGTGCCTCGTACCTACTTGGGAAATATGCGGCCGGGACGGTCTCTGACCAGCGTTACACCCGTGCGGCTCCCTGCCGACCCTGCCCGGCCGACCGGACGTTCGGCGCCCCAGGTGCGGGGGCCGGGGGGGGGGGGGACGAGGACAATAATGGGACGGCGCGACCCTTGTCGCCGCAACGCCACCGCGGAGTTTTCACTATCTCTCCCGGCAGTTACGGGGCTGGAGAGTCGCTGAGACCCAGTCATGGGGCTGGCCAATCGTCTCTCGTCTGTACGAACAGCACTCTCTTACCTTCCTGCACAAAATTCGCAGTACCGGAGAACCTCAGGCACTCGCTTCTCAACTCCAGGCAAACTCCATTCTCCGTTCTCGTAACACCCGGCAGGACACTGATCTGGCGCTCCCGCGGATCAGAACCGAGTAAGTAAGTATGCGCTTCCCCATGAGGTGAGAGCCATGACGATCGCGTCTTTTAAGCGTGCCATCGCTGATTTTATTTAGTTTCGTTCGCCATTCCTGTAGCAGGCTGTGATTATTCTGTAACTTTGTGATTTTATTGTACATATGCGAGTGCTTTTAACATGTGATGTCCTTTTAACCAGACTCGGCGACCGTAATAGCCTGTTTATATATATATATATATATATATATATATATATAGGATGGCGCCATGATGTGAATAAATAAATAAAAAGTCGACACTGACAAAAAGTCCACAAGCTAAGGGGTCAACATGTACAAAATATCGACATTCTCAAAAGTCGACACGGACAAAAAGTCGACAAGCAAAAAGTCGACACGGACAAAAAGTCGACACGGACAAAAAGTCGACAAGCCAAAAGTCGACAAGGACAAAAAGTCGACACGGACAAAAAGTCGACAAGGACAAAAAGTCGACAGCCAAAAAGTCGACACGGACAAAAAGTCGACAAGCAAAAGTCGACACGGACAAAAAGTCGACAAGGACAAAGTCGACAAACTAAAAGTCGACACGGACAAAAAGTCGACAAACAAAACGTCGACACGGACAAAAAGTCGACAAGGACAAAAAGTCGACAAATGTCGACAGAGGAAAAAGTCAACAATGCCAAAAGGTCGACACGGTGGAAATGTCGACAAGCCGAAAGTCGACACGGTCAGAAGGCGACAAACGAACAGTAAACGCGCGCGCCGTATGTGTGTACTGTGTATGGTTACTCATGGTAGATTACGGAATGCCTTAAATGGAGTGTCATATGATAAGTCTAGTCTGTCTCCAGGTCCCCCTGCACATTGCACAGTGCACATATAGTCTTGACTCAGAGTTGTGCTCGATTCAAAATCGGTACTTTGCGATTCATCTGATGCGATTCCGATTCGATTCGCATGAATCGACGGTGACGAAACGATTCAGAATCGTTTTTTGCGATTCATCTGATACGATTCCGATTCGCTTGAATCGGTGGCCATGAATCGATTCGTCATGATCGATTCAAAATAGGTAACGATTCGATTCAATTCCGATTCATGAATCGAGTACAACTATGCTGCTGGGTACACTACGCAACAGTCGCAACAACGCACCAGGCCGCGCGTAAATGCAGAACCAGGGGCTCCCCTGCGTAGCGAAGATCGACGCACGGCGTGAACCCCGACGAAGGTCAAACTCAACGGCGTCGTAATATGCCTTACTGAATCGCGATTCATCTGATGCGATTCCGATTCGCAGGAATCGACGGCGACGAAACGATTTAGAATCGTTTTTTGGCGATTCATCTGATACGATTCCGATTCGCTTTAATCGGTGGCCATGAATCGATTCAAAATAGGCGACGATTCGATTCAATTCCGATTCGATCACAAACTCTGGTCTTGAGTTGCGCTTTTTACCATTACTTACGAGCTTCCTTGTCTTCCATTTCCTCCTGGTCAGGTTTCCTCCTGTAGAGACTCCGCCGAACGCCATTTCCCGGCCTCAGCTGGATCTGGATGCCCGAGTACATTCAAAACCTATGCTACATCTGCTCGCCATGCCACGATGAAGTGTCGGTTCCCAGCTTGTCGACTTTTTGTACCTGTCGATTTTTTGCTTGTCGACATTTAGTCCGGTAACCCAACCAGACAGTTATTTGGCAAGAAACGACCCCTCAGGGTAAAATGTGCGATGGAAATCGCCTTATCATCGCCTTAGGACAGGACCTTGCATCCTGTCTGAATTCCGAAACGATTTCTGAATTAAAAGATGATCATGTCGTTTTGAGAACAATTATTAAAGATCCATCACATTCAGGGGCGCGGGAACGATTTTCAGGTTGGGGGTGGGTAGCCGAGTGGGGGGGGGATATCGCCGATTTGCTCCGTGGGTCATAGTGTTAACTTGGGGGGGGAGCCGCAAGTTGGGGGGGGGGCGCTGCCCCCCACCCTAACCGTATTACGCGCCGACTGCGATTTACGGTAGCGTGCTGTGGTGGTGGTGGTGGTGGAGGGGGATTCGAGAACTGCTTGTCCTAGAAACTGGGGAGTGGGCAGAAACGAATCGCTGTTGTTTTGAACTGGGTAGAGCAGTCTGCAGGCCGGCAGCTGGCGGCCGGTACGACATATCCGTCCGATAATGTAGTCGTCACCGAAATTATTACGGACACCGCTCGTGGAGGTACAGTTGGACAAAGTAATATCGGAACCTTTCAACACTGGCTAGCGGCCGGGTTGCCAGTACAGACAGCCCGTCGATGTATTGTCGATGCATACCAGTCACAGGGTGCCAGCACCGGCTGCTCGGACCGTGTTAAAGGGTGGGGGACGGGGGTCCGGTATTAATTTACCCAGCTGTACCCCCAATAGACCTAGCAGCCGTACTAGACCTATAAGAATAGAACCAGGCCAGAGGATAACAGAAGCCATGTTCGTGTTTTACGGGACCGTTTCGACCAGCCAGTTTACCCCAGAACCATGTCACTTGAAAACTTGTCGACCACTGTGCAGTGTGCAATCGACCCACCCTCAACGCATTGACTAATAACATTTAACAAAATACGCCACTACACAATGTTGTAATACGCATGTATTACAACATTGCGTATTACAATTCCATATGCCGTCTTACAACTCCTTTATTCGAGAAAAAAATGTGCAGAAAAGATTGACGAAAGGAATGTATTACTACATTATTAATTCGGATATATACAGTATCTACCCCACATAACTACAACAGTAATAGACATTGCAATCAATGTATATTTTGCGAGCAGACCGATTGTGGGGACAGATATGCATACAGACACATACAATCGCTCAGGTGTCCGGGCTGGAGATGGACACCCGAGCCGTTAGGCTTGGAGCGGCACACATGCCATCCGCAGACCCCCGTGGCAAACACAGAACTGGTATACTGGCGAAGCGACTGATAATACTCTGGAATATACATGGATCGGTAATAATGGTTCTAGGACAGAAGTTCGTGACGCATTTAACCGTAACGCATATTTTCGTACCGTATGTATTCGTGACGCAAAAATTCGTAGGCATATTTTCGGATTGCAAATGTTCGTACGCGGATGATCGTACACGCAAAACATCGTATGGATTTTTTTCGTAACGCAAATTTTCGTACGCATATTCTTGTATTACAAATGTCCGTACGCGGATGTTCGTATACGCAAAATATCGTCCTTTTTGTAACGCATATTTTCTTACCGCATACGTTCGTATGCATATTTTCGGATCACAAATGTTCGTACGCGGATATTCGTATACGCAGAACATCGAATGAATGTGTTCGTACCGCAAAGGTTCGAACGCATATCTTCGTACGATTAATTTCGTATTGCTAATGTTCGTACGCAAATGTTGATATACGCAAAAGATCGCATGCATTTTTTCGTAACGCAAATTATCGTATCGCAGATGTTCGTACGCAGATTTTCGCACCGCACATGTTTGTACTCAATATTCGTATATGCAAAACATCGTAAGGATGTTCGTATATACTTTTTTCGTAACGCAAATAATCGTATCGCAAATGTTCGAAGCAGATCTTCATACGCAGAGTTTTGTATTGCAAATATTCGTACTGCTGGCCCGTAGGTATCATGAACCAGGCGTTGCGCATACGAACTTTTGCGTGTACGAAGATCTGCCTACGAAAATATGCATTGCAAATATTTGCGTGTATGAAAAATGCGACACGATTGTTTGTGTATACGAAGATCTGCGTATACGAACGTTTGCGTCTACGAGCATATGCGTACGAATATATATAACGTTACGAATATTTGCGTGAACGAAGAAATGCGATACGAATGTTTGCATATACGAAGATCTGCGCATATGAACTTTTGCGTGTACGAAGATTCGCGTACGAAGATATGCGTTACGAATATTTGCGTGTCCGAAGAAATGACGGTACGATTGTTTGCGTATACGAACTTTTGCGTATACTAAGATCTGCGCATACGAACTTACGCAAGTACGAAGATCTGCGTACCAAGATATGCGTTACGAATATTTGGGTGTACGAAGAAATGTTATACGAATTTTTGCGCATACGAAAATATGCGTATACGACATTTTGCGTGTACGAAGACCTGCGTACGAAGATATGCGTTACGAACATTTGCGTGCACGAAAAAATGCGATACGAATTTTTGCCTATACGAACTTGCGCATACGAACTTATACGTATATGATGATTAGCGCACGAAGAACTGCGATGCGAAAATATGCGGTACGAATATATGCGTACTAAATTTGCCAACGAACAAATGCGGTACGAAAATGTGCTCTACGAACATTTGTCTGGACACGGTAATAATCTTTATGGTGACGTTACCACAGACCACTTCATCGGAGCGAGGCTAAATGCAGGAACCTGGAGACCAATAAGGGGCCGTACACAAATTACGTTACGCTCAGGGGGGGGGTCGCCAGCCGAAGCGTAACCCATGTATTTAGATAGGGAAATCAGCGTAACATGGGGGTTGAAAAAAAAAATGCGTAACGTAATTTGTGTACGGCCCCTAACAATACATATCCAAAACAAATGTATAAAAATAATATTCACGCCACCGGCGACGGCTGATAAAGACACGAACACTCGCACTGGATACGGACGTAGGATGGCACGCGAATACATCGCTACCACATACAACACAGTCATGCACGAGTCAGACATAGTGTTGTAAATAATATGCCTGCCGTTATACAAACAACATGACACCAGAGCCAGGCAGATACTGCGCAGCAAGACAATATGTCGTGCGAGCTCATAATAAGACAGGGCAACACTTGGTGTTCAACGTACATACATATACTCATAGCATATGTTAATATTTTGTGTTTATTCTACATGCAAAGCTCATGCTCAATAACTATAAGTAGGTATGCACTGTGATATATTTGTGAAATCGCGTCAACCAACATGCTCTCTACCTTCATGCGGTGATGCGTTATTACAGTGCTAATGCACAATCACCGAATTACATGTAATCCACACGATCAGACATCACTAATCCAACCATACACATGTATTTTGAGTTAATAAACACACACACATAAAACCTGCTGAGGAAACGTAACATTACAACTAACCACACAACATCCACTTTGGCAAATAATCCTTCCCTGGGTTGACGCGCCCTAAAGCCCCAATAACAACAACCTACACTTTCCACGATATCGGTACCATCATAAGTGCAATCAAACACCGAATATCGTCAGGTAACAGTTATCATGACGGAGGGTTATTGGTGGGGCTCACGGCGAGGGAAGGTCCACACTACCTCTTGAATGGTTAGGATACGACAGCAGCGTTTCAGGCTGACGTGATCATGCTGAACCGTCTGTCGTGCACGCGTCAGTGCACGAGACAGAATCGCAGAGTCCAGGAGGATATTGACAGAGACATGACAAAGTTCGCAACCAGAAGTCGACACGTCCATCGTGCATGTATGGGCCTCATATTGAAGAGGACCAGGAACTGATTGTGATGTCATGCGTGGCACCCACTGCGATGCGCCAGTGCGTATTGCGGACCGCTGTCAGCTAAGACAACACAGCTGTCAAACATCCAGTGGGCCAGGCAGCCAGCTCGCTCCTCTCCAGTCATAGGTTAGCAGCATCAGACTGAAAGCACAGCTGGGTGTAAGATATGGTACAAGACGGCATGTTTATAACAACACTGTTTGGGAAGCACAGCACTGTCGAATTGTCGGAGAATACGACGAAATATAGCTTTTGATCTGACCTGGGAGCTCACCGGTTGACCGAAACCATTAAAACCGAATAACATTGGTTTCATGTCATGACGGACAACACGCTAGTGCTTGTTTCGCGGCTCTAGCTCAATTAGGGTCCGTGTCGGCTAGCCAACCGGCGCCCCTGTAAGACGCTCAGCACAAAGAGCGCCCTCGAAAGCCTCTGGGCCGGCGTCTGAAAGTATCAGGCGAACTCGGACAAGCCTGGATATGAACTTTTTATTGAGAAGGATAATTATTTAGGATGTATTAGGCTGGAAAATCCAGCCGAATCCGGTGAGTTTTACACAAATGTTCATCTTATGCACCAATTTACATACCTCACTCCATTTTTGCCGGAAAAGGTCTTACGTTCTCTATAAAAACCCTCGCCCGGTCGGGGGGGGGGGCAAAACGACCCCTCCAGTGTTTCCGACATATCGGGAAAATGGCGCGCCTATCGCGCCAGCGCTTTCGGTATGTGGGTAGTATTTAATTTCACACGTTCTGAGACCAACCGCGACCTCGGGTCGTGTCATGTTAACTAGTTATGACGTATTTATTATTGGGGCTTTACAGTGTATATAGCCTTGGGCTTTACGACTGTACGACTTTTACGATGTAAAGTATTAGACTATTCGGAGTCGGATTCGGAGGCGGATCACGCCCGTGAACCCGTTGCCGCAGGCGCTGCTTGGCACAGCGTTTACCCCACGGCAAGGCCTTTAACAAGTACGCCACTGCCGTGGTCGAGTTATGACGTCATTCTTGAACCCAAGTCAGGCCGCTTTTGCTAAAACGATATTGTTGCCGCGAGGCAAACGCGCCAAACCGAACGCTTAGGTGTGGAATCGGTATAGACAGGCGGTCGACACACGCGGAGGTCACTTTTCAAATGTCACTGACCTTTTGATGGCCAAGTGAGGTCAGTGACCTTTTTGACCACAAGACGTTCCCATATCAACTGCTTACGCTGAATCTGATGTAAAACACATTTTTCCCCATTTCAAAAGAAATGCATCATTTCCAACCCAAACAGTTGAAAAAAATAAGTCGCTCATTTGACCGTGCGAATATTGACCCATTTGACCAACACTGGGGGTCACTGGATGACCTGAGCCGATGCGCCGATAAGTGTTCTTCAGTTTCAGAGCAGCGGAGAGGATAGTTCGATTCCTCATGATTTGACCCACATTCGGGTCATCATCGGGACCTGGGAGGTAATCTGTTGACCGAAAAAACGAATACCACGCTGGAGAGGTAACACAACAAGCAACACGGTGGTCTTTACCGCATCGCTCTATAGTTTTCAAACGGCCGGGGGGGGGGGGCACATCTCCCCACGCCGGACGATGTAGTCGGCAAGCCCCGGCCGAGCGAGGGTTAACCCGCGACCGCCTGGGCTGTTTCCGTACCCACCACAGCCTGGGGGGGGGTCGGATCCGACCCCCCCCTGGTATCTCAGGAACCAATGGTCGTATCGGGAAAATTCAAACGGCGTTGGATAGCCTCGGTCCGTCTCATCTCAAAACACCATGGTTGATCTTGATTCGGTCATCTGTGACGTCAAAGGTCAAATAGACCCAAAGTAGGTGGAATTTGTCAAATGAGTTGGATATGACAAATGAATGCCATTTGACACCAAGGACATTTCTAGTCATTATTGGTGCTTATACATCAGATGCAGCGCTCGTAATGCAAGCAAATAGTACAGTGATGAGGTCACGTGAGATGAACTGTTCAAACCGCCATAAGTCAGCTCTTCAGCGCTTTGAAGAGATATTCGCATCAAATTTGGTGTGCGGCTAGCCAAGGCAGTTCTCTAACATATTTTTCGGTGAAAAAAATTGAAAAAATAGCCAAGTCTTAAGTAAAAAAAGCCCAAAATCTTAGCCAATTTGTTTTCGAAATTTATATTTAAAAATCGAGATAGCAGATTTGTAGCCCATTCAATATCCTATCGTGTGTCGCCAGAAGCAGCCTCCTATCCCTTTCCGTTCATTTGTTGTGAATATTTACCCTATACTCTGTTTTTTGGCAAACATCGCGGAACATGACCTCACGTTGACCTCTCCCACATGGGACCTAATGTGACCTGGGGTTTCATTTTTTTTCAGGAAAGCTGGGTAATTAATGTACCGAAATTTTCGTTACGCTTCTGCACGCGCTTTAGACGTGATTGCGAAAAAACGGAGGGGGGGGGGTCGGATCCGACCCCCCAGGCGGCGGTGGGTTAAGAGGCCAGATACCACCCCAACATTTCTTACTTGTATGCATACTACCTTGGTAATACGAAGTTTCAGAATGCACCACAGTGGCGCAGGCAGGGGGTACAATGTGCATCGGACTTACCCCCGTCAGGATATTGGTAAGGCAACCAAGGGCCCGACCCCCATCATAATTTTTTTGGCATGTCAAAAAACCAGCCCACTCCCGTCATGCTCAATGTTTGAAAGTTGAAACCGTTGAGTGTGGGTGGGGGGTAATCGCACATGTGGCCCTACCGACAGAGTGACCCACCATTGAACCCCCAGACCCTTGCCTCCGAAAATAAATTCTGGCTGCGCACCTGATGCACCATCGAAGAAAGTAAAAAATAATCGAGAGGCTGGATTTTTTGTAGGTCACGAATTCGTGGTATTGCAATGTTTAAATATTTCATTTTCAGAGCGGTAGTACTTTCTTGATCTTTTGAGCTTTCGTTTAACATCCCACAATACCTGCATACGTTCTGACATCTATATAGCTCGGCCATGGATTATCATGGTTCGGCCTTGAAAATCATCTTTATCTGTTCCGAAGGACATCATTGGCTATTGGGGCTTAACGACTCATCAGCTCCATTGTTGTGCTATTCAGAGTCGGAAGGCTCAAGCCAACTTAGTGGGGATCGGATGGACACCAATATTTCATGGCACCCGCCGGGAATTGAACCCGGTAACTTAGACACAGCAGTCAGACGCGCTAACGACTGCGCTAAGCCATCCCTGGTTTCCGTTTAGGTGCAATTTCTCAGCCAATCATGTCAATTCTAGGACAAACATAGACAATTCTCCTCAACACACATTTCACTGATTTTGTTAGCCATGGGTATTTCCTAGCACAGTTTTTACGAATTTTCATCAGGGGAATGAACCTATCCCGACCTTCAGCCAAAACACTCATAAAAGTCTTCCACAATTGCTGAAAATCTAACCCATGTAGCAAAGCTACATGGGCTACATGGGCTATATAAAATATCATCTTGTGTGTACATGTCACATGTGTATCATGTTTTCTTGCGGTCTTCTAATATACTTGTCAAGATAACCTTTTAAAGGGGTCTAGAAAAGCAGCATTAGGGAGCCTCACCCATTTCAGGCCATGCTAAGTAAAAGTTATCAAACTTGGCATACCTTATTCTTGCAGGGCCCCATAATAATACAAAAAGTTGCGAATACTGCAGCAGGGGCATATGATCGAGCAACAGGGAATGAAAAATGCAGCTAAATCTGAGTGACCAATGGACGATTTATTCCAGTGCATGTGGTGCTAGGTGGCACATGGCTCACTCTCCCAGCCAGACCCCTGCTGACACAAGGTTAAATATTTAGTGAATGACCACCAGACTAGCACAGAGCTCCCGCCTCCCTCCCATCCAATACGCAAAATATACACATTATGGCAGATATATCTGCCATAATGACAGCTCTGCTTATATTTTCAGCGCAGAATCCACTTTAGTGGCAGCTGCATCGTGAATTTCAGTGCAGCATGCACCATAGTACAGTAATACTGGAGTAATTTGCCTCCCACTTCACACAGCACTGTGCCATCAGCTGACTAGTGTAGCAACATAACAGAGTGAAATGGTACCTGTGCCACAATAATTGTGGCTGGTGGGTAGTAGGGAGGGAGACTACACTTGATGCCATAGGCAAGCTCTTGTATTCAGGGAATCGTCTAACATGTTAACTGGTGGGGCTCAGCCCCACCACTCGCGCCATGGGTGGATAATTGTATTCTTTTGGGGGTGCCCGGGCACCCCCAATGGTAAAAAATGCACCCCCAATGGTACCCAAAGCACCCCCAATGTTAAATGCTCATTTTCTAGCAGTCTGCATGGTACAGAAAATGGTTAAATGTCTGCATGCTTCATTATCACAAAAAGTGTCATATATGAGACAAAATATGGTACAAATTTAGCCGCAAGGAACAAACAACACAATTTCGCGACCTCTCGCAGCAAAAATGTCTATGAATTTTACTATTATTTGATCATATGAGTGAAACATTTACTTTTGATGGCAGGCAATAATACATGATGAAAAAACAATGCACCAAAATACGTGCAACAGCCTGTGGCAGGCGGGTAGGTATCTATGGAAGGGGGCGAAGCTGGCGGTTGCCCCCACTGGCGAATCCAGGGGGGGGGGGTGATTATTCGCACGAAAGTGCGATTATTTCTAAATCTAAGCGCATGTTATCAGAAAAGTATGTGCTTAAACCACCCATTATATCGTGAGCGGCCCAAACCCAATGAGTTTTTTTTAATCGAAGAAAATTGTTGAAATGACCCCCCCCCCGCAAGACGAGCTTCTGGATCCGCTCCTGTCCCCTCTGCAAGGCGTAGGGCAGGGCGCCGCCCGCTAAATCATGGAGAAAGGGTCGTAAAATATCGTTGGGGGGGGGGACCGTAACATACATTTTCGCAGCCTAGTGGATTCCTAATGTAACCATCAGCATTCCTGGAATGGTATGCATGCCGCACCATGAGCAAGCGTGATGGTACAGCATACCGATCCAGGATTGGAACAAGACCTGCTATCTAGTGCACATCAATTCAACTTCAGTTTTTATGCTTGTCCCCTTTTTTAAGTTCCTGACGTTGAAGCACATAAAAATAAACTTCTCAGGGCCACGTTCAAAATAAAATAACATAAACCGTTCGGCTGCATTCTCTTTTACCTAAGGTGAAATTTATATGTCGCATACTGACTTGCGAGTCAATGTTAATTCTTGGAATCGATTTGTCAGGATTTAAGTCAAATAGGTACAAGTCTGACCTTCCAACATCAGGTGCATAGTCATTTCAGTCAAGTATCTTACTTGTTAAATATATGGGCTGATGCACCTGTGTTTCACGACGTATGACGTAGGTATCGCCGTTATGACGTTATGACGTATAGCCTAAGATAGTTTATTTCAATTTAATAGCGATCATACAAAATGACAAATGACAAAATTGCAAACTTAAATTCGACCTTTTTCAGAAAGCACCCCCAATCATTTTCCAAATTCTCCACCCCTGACTCGCGCTCCTAGCCCCACCAGTCAAGCCGAATTTGGGCAACCGGGGGACTGGAAATTAGGGAAATAGCGGTTTCCACCAGCCAACCACCAGCTAATCTGGCCTCCAGCCCCACCACTCACATTTCCTTAGACGATTCCCTGCTTGTATTGTTGATTACATGGGGTTAGGCTAGGTTATGTGACATGCCGGCAGCATCCAAAAATAGGTGCTCAGTTAACTGTGCAGATGAAAACAGAGGGCATTTGGAGCCAGTGAAAGACGAAAAATGAAAGATAAAGGATGGGGACAGCGGATGAAGCCCCTGCCGAAATGCAAGTATGTTGCCAACTTCGGCGACAGATGACTGCATCCCCCCAATCGAAGACAAACTTCAGCGGCACTGCTGAGTGAACATCCCCTCGAAGGTGGATTGGAGACACTAAAAGGAAGAAAATTGTCACAAAGGATGAAATTTCAGAATCCGCAAAATAACTGTTATTTTCCAGTTAAAATGTTGACAAATTTGACACTGAATGGCGGTTGTCAGAGAAACATGATTTTTGGGGATCAAACTGAAAATAGGTGCCAGAAACAGGAAAATATGTGCATAATTAAATGACATCAATGTAGCAATCGCAGCATACACCTCGCAATGGCAGCAGCCATGTGAAGCAAATGGACCATTCCAGCAGCAAGCTTACATAGTTGGCACTGGAAAGCAATGTATACAGGGCTGGGCAGATAAATTGAGACTAATTTCAAAACGCTGCTGCACCTCCAATAATTGGAATTTCTTGCTGAAACTGCAGGTCCATACAGTTTAGTGTATTCATTTTGCATGTCTACCTTCAGAAAATGCGAAAATATTTTAACCAATGAAATTGGCGGGTCGCAATTTAAAGGTAAAAATGAGTCGCGCCGGATTAAACCTTTGGGCCATCATCGTCGCCGCGGAGTTTGAGCCAGGCGGCGAAGTAACGCACCTGGATTGAACTCACCACCAAGTGGGAGGTCCAGTGGCATCGTTAAATGTGTCCTCCAGCGACGCATTGTTCTCTACCAACAAAAACGATTTTCTCGTTTACCAAGATTTTGACGATTGTGCATGGTGCTTCAGGCGCGATGAGAGGTTGGGTTTTCTATCGGCCCTTATGACACTATATCGGTCCGTGAGAATGATGTGGCCTCTCCTCGCGTAGGGCTGCATGCCGAGCGACACTTTCATGGTCTTGGCAATGGTTTTGGTACTCATCTGGTGGTTATTGGCCAGCTTGAAACGTGGGGTTTCCAAATTTGGCCTGATCGAACGCTTCAGACTGATCGTTAAGGTGGGCTACAGTCCCGGGGTTTGTGGGTTCGCTGCGGGGCTTGTTAACGACGACAGTATACCTACCCCGTGGTGGAGGGCTAGGTTAGAAAGTGTCACACCGCTGCAGTGGTGTGCCACGTGGCCGAGATGACAGCCACAATGCCGTCGCCGGCGCAACTCATTTCGACGCTGAAATTTCGAAGTCTCAATTTCATGGGTTAAAACGGTTATTGGGACTTCTTGAAGGTCGGCATGTAAAACAAATACGTTAAAGTTTGTGAATATCGAGTTTCAGCAAGAAATTCCAATTATTGGGGACGCAGCAGAGTTTTGAAATTAGTCTCAATTTATCTGCCCAAACCTGTATGTTCCGTTGGGTTGTTTCCATAGTGTTGCACGTGAAACCCCTTTGGGTTGTGCGAGGGAGGATAATTTCTTACATCTGATAATATTCTAGTTTCTTATAGTACATATCGCGCCACCTTCCTTGCGATATGTACAGTAGAGTAAATTAATATCGTCCCTTTATGATAGGGCCTTTCGTTCTCAATACGTCTGTCTATGGTGCTAGGCTGTGCCGCAGTGCATTCCACGAGCAGGACTGAGGCGGCACGGTCTGTCCTGCTAGTGGAATGCATTGCAACACAGCCCAGCAGCATAGACAGACGTATTGAGAATGAAAGGCCCTTATCATAAAGGGACGATATTAATTTACTCTACTGTACAATTAGAAATTGCTTGTATTTTTCTCTCAATAATATTAAAATTATTCAAAGACAAAATGGCTATAATTTCATTCAAGTTTCATGAAAAAATGCTATTGTATCAACCCAACCTGTTGTTCCACCATAAATGTCATTTTCCACGGTCACCCCATACGCTCCCACATAAATGACAGATACTTTGTGACTGTCTGCTAGTGTAGTAGTAGTGCATACTGCATGCAGTAGTGTTTGCACTAAGATTCTTGCCACATAATCCACCTGGCCCTATGGTGATATTCAGTTGCACAGGAAATTCACTGACCATACATATCCGCCCACACAGTCACCATAGGATGCAGTTCCAGCAATACAAAACACACAGTTGTCAGTGTCACAGGGTACTGATTTTTGGTGCAGTGTGACAGAATTGCATCGCAGAGGATGATCCAATTTTGGGTAAATCTCACAATTTTGGCGCCAGGAGGAACACAGGATCTGCTGTAAGATATCAGTTGGGCAAACTATTAAAACCAGTAAGACGCCTTGTTGGGCGATTTACGAGCGAGGCACGTATGTTCAGTGGGTTTTCATGATAAATGGATGAGTTGCAGCCAGGAAACAACTTCGTTTCGTATATCGTTTGTTGAGTGGAATTGCGATTTTGTTAACCCGGCATTGACTGCGGGGGGGGGCAAAAAATTCCCCCTGGCGAATATCCGCCATATCTCCAAAACGAAGGGAGGCAGCTACCTGAAACTTTCAGGACATTTTCTTACACCAATTCTACACATCCTGTGAAATTTTCAGGTCCAGGTCACTTCAGGTCATTGACCTAGGGTCATTTGCCTGAAGGCATGTCAGCCGAGTTTTCACGAACTGACCCGTTTTCGTTGCTTTCACTGTAGTTATGGCCTCCAAACCGTACTTAGAGGCAATATATGTATTCACCACTTGCAGACATGTGCCAAGATCCGAAAAAAGATCCGGGATCGGATCCCTAGATCTTTTTCTGGAGGATATTTTGTGATCCTGGATCTTTTTTGGATTTTGTCGTGGGATCTTGTGGGATCCGGGATATTTTTGGAATTTTGGCACAGGATCTTGCAGGATCCGGGATCTTTTTTAATTTTGTCGCGGGATCTTGTGGGATCCTGGATCTAAATTTTGCCCAGGGATCTTCTGGGATCCGATTTTATGTATATTTTGCATAGGGATCCATTTCAGGATCCATTTTTCTGGGATCCGGGATCTTTTTTGAATTTTGTCGCGGGATCTGGGATTTTTTTGCAATTTTGTCGCGGGATCTTGCAGGATCCGGGATCTTTTTTGCAATTTTGTCGCGGGATCTTGCGGGATCCGGGATCTTTTATTTTTCGCTTGATCTTGCGGGATCTGGGATATTTTTTTGGGATCCAGGCACATGTCTGACCACTTGCATTCTGATGGTTTCTGACCATTTACCTTTGACCTAAATACGATTTTTCCCATATCGTGACACATATTGGACCAGTGTGACGTTACAATTGACCGAAATGAGGTCACCCGGGGTGTTTTTAGATCAGGAAGAGCAGGGCTTTCGAATGGCGTTTGAATTTTGGCGATCCGATTATTAGATCCGGAGATAACGGATCCGGATCCCGAAATCCGAATTTTCCTAAATTTTGACCCATTTTGACCACCGTGTGACGTCACTGTTGACCGAAATGAGGTCACCCGGAGTGTTTTGTGATCAGTAAGATCAGGGCTATCGAATGCCGTTTGAATTTTGTTGATCGCATCATTAGATCCGGAGATAATCGGTGCCGATCCCGAAACCATATTTTCCCCAACATTGTGACCCATTTTGACCCCGTGTGACGTCACAGTTGACCGAAATGAGGTCACCCGGGGTGTTTTGAGATCTCAAGAATCAGGGCTATCCAATGGCGTTTGAATTTTGTTGATCCGATCATTAGTTCCGGAGATAAGCAGGGGGATTTTTTGCCCCCCAGTCAGAGGTGCATCGGCGGAGACGCCAGTCAATGCCGGGTTAATAACAATGGTGTGGCAAAAGCACATTTATTGAGACATGTCGGTAAGTCAGAAAACCAATTAGAATACATAATTAAATTAATGCCCGTATCATATGATCAAGACCGCGTTGGTTATTGGGGCTTAACGACTCATCAGCTCCATTGTTGTGCTATTCAGAGTCGGAAGGCTCAAGCCAACATAGTGGGGATCGGATGGACACCAATATTTCAGGGCACCCGCCGGGAATTGAACCCGGGACCTTAGGCACAGTAGTCAGACGCGCTACCACTGCGCTAAGCCATCGCCCGTCAAGACCGCGTTACTTTACTTTTGGCGAACGATGGCGTCCTCAGCGGTCCAGGAGGAGGCAGCCCCTCCGTAGCGCTTCAGCAGCTCCAGTCCCCGTCATCTCGGCCAGCGTCCACCGCGAGATCGTCCCAGTGGCAAACTGGTTGGTCGTGACCCTTTCAAGACCGCGTTGTGATCAATGCAGTGGTGTGACAGAATTTCATTGCAGAGGGTGATCCAATTTTGGGTACATCTCACATAATTTTGGCACAAGGAGGAACACAGCATCGCTTTGTTATCAGTTGGGCAAACTATAAAAAAATCGATCGTTTTGGACCAGATTTCCAGGACTTATCTGTGACGGTTGTATGTTGTCCTCCATGGCGACAAATGCATTCCAGCCATTTAGAATGGTTAGCAATCATATGAAGTAGCTCACATATCAGATAAATAATGCTAATATTTCTTATTGACCTGGATACGATGATCAAAATATAGATTTCCCACTTGTAACAAAAACGCAGGAAATACATTTTTAGATAGCAGAATCAAAATTTAGATAGCACCAACAGCTGGCTATCTAAATTTATATCACATAGACAGTTGGATTGTCTATATTTAGATTGTGGACGATCAATTTTCACATCATATCAGCTAAAGTAAGGCCATTTCAGGAACAAGAAAATGGGTAAGATTCATTGTTAATTTTTCTCTCACCAAAACAGCTATCTTGTAATGGGTACCTACAGGTTAAGTCACACAACACGTTACCAGTTTACAATTCCTAGCCCTAAAAATCATAGGTTAGCCAGCTGAAATGATTGCCTTTTGGCTCCCAAAACTCCTGTCAGCATAGCAGTGGCAGCTTTTGGCATACAACATAGCTATTCAGCTACAATTTTGGATAATGCCTGAGAAACTTAGCTGTGTTAATGGCATCTGCAAGCACAAGCATTAGCATCAGATCATTCGCTTTTGGGATTTCACCATCAGCAGCAGCAGCTGTAGAGTCTTCCCATCAGTCATACAGTGTCACAGCTTGCATTTGTGCTTGTGGATGCCATGAACATGGCTCTTGTTCATGCGTTGTGAAGTGGGAATAGGTAGGTGATGTGCTGAAAAGCAGGGCACAAAATGTAGGTAGGTAATTGCAGTGGAAAGAAGAATGGAGAAGCCACTGTCAGAGCCAGCAGTAGGTATGTACTAGAGGTGCCGATAATTGTCCAATTTTTTGGACATCCAATTTTGTCCAATGTCCAATTGGACATGCAAACATTCAAATAAATAGCCATGTTTAGCTTATAACCATGATAGGGGCCTTTCATTCTCAATACGTCTGTCTATGCTGCTGGGCTGTGTTGCAATGCGTTCCACTAGCAGGACAGACCGTGCCGCCTCAGTCCTGCTCGTGGAATGCACTGCGGTACAGCCTAGCACCATAGACAGACGTATTGAGAACGAAAGGCCCTATCATAAAGGGACGATATTAATTTACTCTACTGTACCTACAGGTGTAAAACTCCCAAAGCTGAAATGGGAATGGCACAAAGCCTAGCCAGAAACCAGCAATTAAAAATACACAAAGCCAAAGTCTGAGCTAAAGATGAAACGATGAAAATGTTAAAATGTGGCTTTGCAAAGCTGAAGCTAGCTTAACCCTATTATGCCACACATGAAAAATAAAAATAATCGGCAGGGGGCTTTAGAAGTCCTGCTGGGATCTCAGGATCATCTCAACCGATTTTGATGGGAAGAGGCTAAAATTAATTCCCTGTATCTAAACTACATTGTTGAATCATCAAAAGTTCCATATTTTCCCAACGGTGTAGTCAGCAGGCCAAAAAGGGATAAATTCCAAGTAAATCAGACATGTCAGCATCAAATTTGAAAACATTAAAAAACAAAAGGCACTGATAAATGACGTTTCTGGGGTGCTAATTGCAATTTTTAACTTTGAAAACATATTTTTGGTGTTTTTGGAAAGGAAGATGGTACCTACCAAATGATGGGTCAATTTCAGGTCATACATTAGTAAAAATGACTGAGAGCCTGGGGAATGATGGCAATAGAGATCAATACACTACTAGAGAGGATATGCTTCAGAAAAAGGCAATGCTCAGACAGCAGGTGAATAATTTGAATTTAGTGATATTTGTGGGTAAAAAGTTGGGATGCTCGTGCATTAGTAGAAAAGCTGTTTGCTGAATTATGCATTATCCTAATTTGGATAACTGTTCTTCTGCTAATGCATAACATTTTAGTTTCTTTCAACCACAAATAGCACTAAATTCATGTATACACTATTACCACCCTGACCTATTGGCATGTCCTCTCTAGTAGGTAGTGTATCAGATGGGGAAACTATGGTAAAAAGTTCCATTTTTGGAACCATTCCATTTTGGAACTAGTTCCAAAAATGGGTACCTACCTACCTACGCAGTTTCCAAAAATGGATACATTCCAAAAATGGGCAGTGTCCCAAGGTCAGACCCATTTTTGGAAACTAAACCACCAGTGGCATCATCAAATTGATTTTCAGGTTTCCTGAAGCAAATTCAGGTCTTGTGCCTGGCAGAAATGTAATCATCATACCTTGTTTGTTCTACCATTCATTGTTGGAGTGGCTTAATTGTTGTTCGTGAACTTTTTTCCTTGTTTTACATTTACAATCAAGAACAATATTTTTACCTGAGGCATGTTCATGGTGCCCACATTTACTGCTGCTGCCTGACAATCAGCATTACACACTGCACAATGCTGATTGGCAGACAGCAGCTGTCAGCAGTAAATGGGGACAATTCCACGCGCATATATCCACCACTGTGCACAAAGCTGCTGGTCTAACTCAAAACCTGCTAAAATCAACTGTTTGCAGATCCCCAGACTTCATGATGGCTCTATTCTGTGCACATGTCCGACCAATCATTGAGTACTGCTCGTGTATATGGAATTCTGGATACCTAGGGGACCTGCGTGTCCTGGAATCTGTCCAACGGCGCTGGACCAAACGCGTCTCAGGCTTGTCCAGTCTAGACTACCGATCGCGTCTGATAGCCTTGAAACAATACTCAGTTCAGGGTAGGTTGTTGCGAGCAGATTTGATCCATGTTGGAAAATATTTCATGCAAAGTGTATTGTAATATGGTTTGAATTTTTAAGCATGGTGAAAACCGTTAAACATTTAGCACTGCTGCATGGCAAATAATGGGTCATTAACCCCGAGCTGGATCGTCCCAAAAATAAAATGACTTAGGTCAAATAAAGTGGGAAATTCAAACGATATTACAAAAAGAATGCAGTACGACCTTATTCGTGCAACAGCCAAAATGTTGAACTCAAGTGAGTCAGCTGTAACACTCGGCTGCGCCTCGTGTTACAGTGACGTCACTTTCGTTCAACATTTTGGGCTGTTGCACGAATGGTCGTACAGCATTCTTATATTGTAATATGGTTTGAATTTTTAAGCATGGTGAGAAACGTTAAACATTTAGCACTGCTGCATGGCAAATAATGGGTCATTAACCCCGAGCTGGATCGTCCCAAAAAAATGACTTAGGTGAAATAAAGTGGGAAATTCAAACGATATTACAAAAAGAATGCAGTACGACCTTATTCGTGCAACAGCCAAAATGTTGAACTCAAGTGAGTCATCGGTAACACTCGGCTGCGCCTCGTGTTACAGTGACGTCACTTTCGTTCAACATTTTGGGCTTATGATAGAGGCCCATCAGTGAAAGGAGGTGGAGTAATATTGTATGTTAACAGTTTATTCAGTGCTCAGATGGTATCGGATAATGCCAAAAATTCATCAGTGGAATCAATTTGGCTTGATGTTACAGTAGGTAAAGGAAGTAAAAACAGACTGAGAATTGGTGCTTTTTATCGGCCGGGTACCTTACCTCAGGATAGGCAAACCGAGCATGACAAAGTAATTTGTGATTAAATTTGTAGACATTTTCAGAGAAATTGTCTCATTCTTGGAGACTTCAACTTGAAAGGATATGAGAATGCTGGCACCGGCTCCCCGGCATGTAAAATGTTCAGAAAATGCCTTGAAGAGGAGCTTTTCCTGCACCAGTTTGTACACGAGTCAACAAGGCAAGGCTCAATTTTGGATCTTGTTTTCTCAGATTCAAGTGACCTAGTTCAGGGTATCACTGTAGGTGAAACATTGGGAAAAGTGACCATAATATAGTAAGATTTAAAGTACAAATAGCAGGACAGGTTAGGGATAATCCAACAAAGGTTCCAAACTTTAGCAGGGCAGGTTTTAATGAAATCAGATCTGCTTTAAGTACCATCAATTGGGAAGAGGAACTCTCTCATTTGAATGCCTTTGAAATGTGGGAAAAATTCAAGTCATACTTGGGTGAAATTCAGACAAGATATGTCCCCCAAAAACAACGACGGAAAAGGAAAGTAGGAAAACCACCATGGTTCACGCCAGATGTCAAAATAGCCATTAAAGGAAAGAGACATTTAGAAGTTTGAAGGAGACCAACCAAAATACATTTAGAAAAGTATCAAAGAGCTAGAGATGATGTTAAGAAAATAACTAGGGCAGCAAAACGAGCAAAAGAGTTGGACTTAGCTAGGAATTGTAATGGAAATAGCAAAAAAATTTTCAGTTTTTATAAACTGAGCAAGGTTACAAGCTCAGTTGGTCCTCTAGATGTAAATGGACAAGTAGTCAGTGAAGATAGTGAAATGGTTGAAGAGTTGAGCAGGCAGTTTAAATCGGTATTTACAGTTGAAGAGGAGAGTAATATGCCCGACCCAAGACAGGGTCTCTATCCCGTCTTGGGTCGGGATAGAGACCCTGCGACCCACGACGCAGAAGCTCTATCCCGCCGTAGTCCGTACCTTTTTCGATCATATTGTGGAACAGTGATTTTTTTTTTGTATTATCGTGTCCTCGGTTGAATTGAAGTGTGTGAATATACGGAAGTATCTGACCAGGACATGCCTGACCTGAAGACAGGTCTCTATCCCGTCTTGTCGATAGAGACCCTGCGACCCAAGACGCAGAAGCTCTATCCTGCCGCCGTAGTCCGTACCTTTTTCGATCATATTGTGGAACAGTGATTTTTTGTTTTTGTATTATCGTGTCCTCGGTTGAATTGAAATGTGTGAATATACGGAAGTCTTCAAATGCAGATCTCTCATCAATCTGGGGTCAGGATATTCCCTGTGACCCAAGACATGAAGCTCTATCCATATCAGTCGTACCTTTTTTCGATCATATTTATTGGAACAGTGATTTTTGTTTGTATTATCCTGTCCTCAGTTGAATTGAAATGTGTGAATATACGGAAGTCTCTGGTAGGTCATATCTTGCATATCTCTGTAGACATGATGATAGATTGAGTGATATTTTTTCAGCTGATAGGGATCTTGTTCTCAAATATTTAGGTAAAATAAAGCCAAACAAGGCAGCAGGCCTGATAATATGTATGCTAAAGTACAGCGTCAAGCTGAAAAGGAACTGGCAATTCCACTGTTTATGTTTAATAGGTCTATCTCACATAATGAAATTCCATTAGATTGGAAAAGGGCAAATGTTCTTCCTATTTTCAAAAAGGGCAACAAGGAAAGTTGAAAACTATAGACCAGTAAGTTTGACATCACTGGTTTGTAAAGTGCTCGAATCAATTATTAAGGATAAAATGGTTAACTTCCTGGATGGAAATGGATTGATTCAAGAAACGCAACATGGCTTTAGAAAGGGTCGATCATGTCTGACAAATCTCTTGGACTTTTTACATTTTGTTACAGAGCAATTTGATAAGGGAAACCAGGTAGATGTAGCATATCTTGACTTTAGTAAAGCCTTTGACAAGGTACCTCATAAAAGGTTACTTATGCAGCTTCAGTGGCATGGAATTTCAGGTAGTCTTCTAAAATGGATAGATTCATGGCTTTCAGGACGACAGCAGAGAGTCATGCTAAATGGCACAAAGTCTTTATGGCAGGATGTTATTAGTGGAGTCCCTCAGGGATCAGTGCTAGGACCACTGTTGTTCATTATATTTGTAAACAATATTGAAAATGGTCTTGACAGTAGGGTTCTGAAATTTGCAGATGACTTGAAAATATTTAGAGCAATTAGGGTGCAAGATGATCACAACTTGCTACAGAAGGACTTAGATGAACTTGTAAAGTGGTCTGAGGAATGGCAAATGAAATTTAATTTTGATAAGTGCAAGGTCATGCATGTAGGTAGACAGCATCACAAGGATGCTTACTTGATGGGTGGCCAAGTGCTAGCTGAGACACAGCAGGAAAAAGATCTAGGTGTTATTCTGAATGGCAAGCTAGGTGCATCAGAACAATGCATAGAGGCCAGAAAGAAGGCACTCAGAATGCTTGGAGCCATAAATAGGAATGTATCATACAAAAGTGAAGAAGTTATCAGGAAACTTTGCGCTTATGTTAGGTCACATTTGAGTACTGTGTTCAGGCCTGGTCCCCTACCTATCAGAAAGACTGTTGGCTTTTGGAAAGGGTGCAAAAAAGGGCAACAAAAAATGATTAATGGGCTGAGTAACCTATCGTACGAACAAAGATTGACAAAGTTGAACATGTTTTCACTCAGATATCGAAGGCTGAGGGGAGATCTTATAGAGGTATTTAAATTTGTACATGGCCAGCAGCAGGCATATCTTAGGGGAATGTTTGAGTTCAATGCAAGTGATACAATCAGGGGACATCAGTTCAAAATTAGAGTCAACTATACCAGGACAAGGCTAAGACAGTCCTTCTTCAGTAATAGGGTTGTTGCGACTTGGAACCAGCTGCCAGGTTCCATTGTCAGCAGTAATTCTCTGAATATCTTCAAGAATAGCATAGACAATTACTATAAGGATAGGGGGGTGGTTTATCAGTATTGCAGTGACAGCTAAACTATAACTTTGTGGGCTGCAGCTTTCTGTGTCCACACAGTGCAACCAAGAGGGGCCCATGTGGCTCATAGTTGCACTCATCTTTTATGTCTTTATGTCTTTATGTCTAATTACCATTTTCCCTATATTTCCAAACGACCCAGGGAACCCCAACAGGTGAGTGAAACACTGTGAACACACCCGAAGTTCACTCAGGTAAAAATATGGTTCTTCATTGTAAAACAAATAAACAAATAGTTTGTGAACAAAAATTAACCACGCATTCAAAGTGACAGATCCTATGGAAAATTATCTGTGACCTTGTAGTTACCATTGTGATGGAATGGGGAAATCTGGTTGTTTACTGACATTTTCCAGATTATCCATGGCTCCGAACACGGGGTAAGCTACTCAAACAAGGAATGGTAGAACAAGGTACCTAGGTATGATGATTCCATTTCCACCAGGCAGAAGACCTGAATTTGCTTTAGGAAACCCATAAAATTCAGTCGGGGAAACTATGGTAAAAGTTCTATTTTTTGAACCAGTTCCAAAAATGGGTACGCAGTTTCCAAAAATGGGTATGGCGTCCCAAGGTTAGAGCACATTTTCGAAAATAAACCACCAGTGGCATCATCAAATTGATTTTCAGGTTTCCTAAAGCAAATTCAGGTCTTCTGCCTGGTGGAAATGGAATCATCATACCTTGTTCTACCATTCCTTGTTTGAGTGGCTTAATTGTAGTTGACGAACTATTGTTTTATCTTTGTTTTACAATCGAGAACTGAGGGGCGTGTTCACAGCATCACCGTTTACTGCTGCCTCCTGCTTCCGCCAATCAGCATCGCACACTGCGCGGTGCCAATTGGCAGACAGCAGCCGGCAGCAGGCATCAGCAGTAAATGGTTAATGCCATGAAAATGCCTGATGTAAACATTGGTTCTTGATTGTAAAACAAAGAAAAATACAATAGTTTGCGAACTACGATTAAGCCACTCGAACTGGGAATGGTAGAAAAATGTATGACGATTCTGTTTCCGCCAGGCAGAAGACCCGAATTTGCTTTAGGAAACCCGAAAATTGATTTGATGATGCCACTAGTGGTTAATGGGTCTGACCTTGGGATTACCATACCCATTTTTGGAAACTGCGTAGGTACCTACCCATTTTTGGAACTACCTAGGTAGTTCCAGGTTCCAAAAATGAAACTTTTTACCAGTTTCCCCAACTGAATTATTTGATGCCACTCTCTCGCACACCTGTATACATGGATGAGAGATAACTGGATGCGAGACTCTCGGTCTGAAGCCGACCACGACCGCTCCTGTCCGTCGAAGGTTCAGGTTTCCGTCGCCAGGTGTGGTGGCAGAGGCGCACCCAAGGGGGAGCCGAAGGACCGCCCACTTTAGCACCTTACGTGTCGTTTCCAATGCAAATCGAACCAACTGGAGCAATTTAGTATGAAAAAGTCAAAATTCCCGGTTCCCATCCACCGTCACCCCTCAGGAAGATCCTGATTACGCCCCTGTGTGGTGGTCTACAGTACCTATGGTTGTGTGCCCCATCATAGATGTCGCCACCCACATGCGGCCACCTAACAGAGGCGCAACCCGGTGGAGGGCAGTGGGTGTCCCGGTGCCTCGCGTAAATGGCACCGGGACATTACGGGAGTCGGAATGGATCATCTCATAATATCCATATGGACACACGGAAATGGATCATCTCATTTCCCCTTTCCCTGTATTGCTATCGTGGTTTACGCCAGCATTACGGTGCCCCTGATAAAAATCCTGCTTGCGCCACTGACACCCGACAGTCAGCTGTTGCCCTACCCGCTCCTTCCCGTCGAAGCTTCCCGTGGTCGCCGACATCAAAGGCGCCGACGGTCAGTCTCGCATCCAGTTATCTCTCATCCATGCTATGTAATAGGGGGTTGGTGCCAAGGCTATAACTCGTTGGTGCCCAACCCAAACCCTGGCCCACAGGGCACTATTTCTGGAACTTTTCGGTTGGTTTGCCCTGAAGCCCATGTCAATGTTGATGTGGGCCCCCTGGACATGCAATTACAATAATGCACACCTCTGTGCACAGGGGCGTAGCCAGGATTTTGCTTGGGGGGGGGCAACAATTTTTTTGTTGAAGAGGGTAAGGGTACAAAAAACGCCAAGCGCAAAATGTGCATGTGCAGACGTAAAACGTATACACAGAATCAGGCGCGCACCCAGAAACAAAATTCGGGGGGCCGGAAGTCGGGGGCGCCAAATAAATAAAGAATCACCGCTTCACGACAAAAAATCCATCACGGGAAGCCGCGCGATTTGGTATTATTTTATTATAAGTCCACATGAAATTTTCAGCATATGGTTATTCTTTTTGACATTTCTGGGCATGGCTAATGAAAATATTCTACTATCATTTTGGGGGCTGATGACTAGAAATATGACTAATCACGACTTTAACTTTCGTCCGAATCACATGCAGTGTACTGAAATGAATGAATGATATCTAGCAACCAAAGCATTCTGGGCCGTGACGTAAGTGCCGACGAACCGCCTATCTACCGCGCTTTAAATATAGTACTATATATTTCCTTGTCATAGTATCTAAATATTATTATTTTAATATAATTGTACATTTATATGTATTCTAAAAGGAAATACATACATATATTTCATATTCTAGTCATTATTTTAAATATTTTGTTAATATCATCATCCGCGGCGCGGAGGAACATTCCGATCAGGCCGTACTTCCGGTGGCGCATCAGTCTCGCATCGTGGTCCGTGCAATGGGTGTGCACTAGGGTGTGTCATCACTCGCAGTGCACGATGGCCCTATGATTTTTTCATGCTCTGGATATGTGGAAACAAGATGCCAAGATCAATTTTTGGGAAATTTAAATCCCCATCCTGCACCGAGCGAGAGAAGTTTAACACTATTTTCCCATTGGTGACGTCACTATTTTTACCATAGACCCATGAAGGGCATTTCTAATTATATATTTGTGCTATTGACACCGGTTTAGGGGTAATCTGGGCCGTGGAATTCACCTATGCAAGTTTCATCGCGATTGAGCCAATAGTTCAAAAGTTACAGCACCACCGATTTTGATGATTTCCACATAAAGCTGTCCAAATTCTAAAAATGTATGGTGCTATAACTTTTTAGCTATTCGCCCAATCGCACTGAAACTTGCACAGGTGAATTCCACGGCCCAGATTACCCCTAAGCCGGTGTCAATAGCACACATATATAATTGGAAATGCCATTCATGGGTATATGGTCAAAATAGTGACGTCACCAATGGGAAAATAGTGTTAAACTTCTCTCGCTCGGTGCAGGATGGGGATTAAAATTTAAGGCAAATGGAAGTTGTCATCTTGTTTGCACATGTTCAGAGCATGATAAAATCATAGGGCCACCATGATCAGCGAAAAAATGTTCACATATGACACACCCTAGTGTGCGCTCCGTGAATTTATTGTTTCAATCTATTTCCGTGAGTATTTATGTGGGGTTTTGCTTGTATTGCTAACTAGCGGAGGTACCGACGTTGTCCGGGCACCATACGGCTATCTACGAGAGGGTAGCCCCGCAGGGTAGGTGGATTGGATAGCCTTGGTAGGTAGGTGGTTAGGTTAGGTTAGGTTATGTTATATATATATATATAGAGAGAATATATATATATATATATATATATATGTATTTGTTGCAATTTCTTGCATTTTCTAGGGTTGTTTGATGTGCTGACTGTGAATCTGACCTCCATTTTTGTTGCAAATGAGCCAATGGTTTAAAAATAATAATGGCTCATTTGCCCCAAAAATGGAGGTCAGATTTGGAGTCAGCACATCAAACAGCCCTAGAAAATGCAAGAAATTGCCAAAAAATCGTGTGTGGACCTATTGTAAAAATTTACCCCAATTTTTAATATAATTTAAGAACCATCTAATGCAAATTGGCAGGTAATAGCGCCTTATTTTTCCGGAAGAAACCTGAAAAATGGCTGCTTCGTGGCGAAAAAATCCATCACTGACAGACACGTGGCGAAGCCGCGCACATTTTTTGGATAATTTTAGAACCATCTAATGCAAATTAGCAGGCAATAGCGCCCTATTTTTCCGGAAGAAAGGGGGTCTTTGGCGCCCAAGAGGGCGTCGTGGGGGTTGAAAAATTTGGCCTGAAAAATCGCCACTTCGCGGGGAAAATTCAATCAGTGACAGATGCGCGGCGAAGGCGCATGAATGCTTTTTGCAGGAATGTACTATCGTAAAATTTTTGGGCTATAGAACGCCGTTATAATAACTTTTTCAAATTCCTGGGGGGGGGCGAAGTCCTCTGTTGCCCCCCCCCCAGCGGCTTGGGAGGGGGCAACTGCCCCCCTCCTGGCTACGCCCTTGTCTGTGCACCAGAGCACAGCCTGCCAGTCCAAAAGAGTCCAGAAGTGCAACCTCAACTCAAACTACCTTACCCAAGCCAGAAAAACCCAAGGCCTTATAATACGAAAAACCTATGTAACGTCCACAAGGCCATAATTCAGATCGGGGCCAGAACCGACAACGCCATCTCTCTTCTTTTGTAGGTACTACCCAGCTACCGAAATATTTGCGTACTGAGAGTAAAATAACGATTGATTTCAATGACAAATCATCACTAATATCGCTCATTTCCCTTTTCAAAGTCATCCCAACACGTCTCTATTACCCACAGACTTTAGTATACATTATACTAAACGAGCCCCGGTTTTAGTACCTATTATACTAAACTCGCCTTCCTGTCTTAGTATCATATCGACTAAATGACGTCGAGGACGTGTTGGTAGCACATTTAAAAGCAGAGGAGTTATAGGGGTCCAAACTTTCAAGGTCAAATATCGGACTACTTGGATTTGCATGAAATTTGGTACAGTGGTAGAGTCCGTCCTGCTGATCATTCTGGGAAACTAGTTAGGTGGCACATCCAAAAGCAAAGGAGTTATAGGGGTCCAAACTTTCAAGGTCAAATATCACGACTACTTCCAGTACTTTGCATGAAAATTGGTACAGTGGTAGAGTCCGTCCTGCTGATCATTCTGGTAAACTAGCTAGGTAGCACATCCAAAAGCAAAGGAGTTATAGGGGTCCAAACTTTCAAGGTCAAACATCGGACTACTTGGATTGCCGTGAAAACGTCGGTACAGGGCCTTCTCGATGCGCTGAGTCCGAATATCAAGTCAGACTGCTGGGATTCCCAGTAGTTTTCGAGTTAGACCGAAATAACCAAGTATAGACCGATTCAGCGGGGACCTCACTTGGGATTGACGTGAAAACGTAGGTACAGGGCCTTCTCGATGCGCTTAGTCCGAATCTGAAATCAGACTACTGGGGATTCCCAGTAGTTTTGGAAGTCAGACCGAAATAACCGAAGTATAGAGCCGATTCAGCCGAAACTATTTGGATTGCTCGTGAAAACGTCAAATGGTACAGGGCCTTCTCGATGCGCTGAGTCGAATATCAAGTCAGACTGCAGCGGACTTCCCAGTAGTTTTCGAGTTAGACCGAAATAACCAGCTGTAGACCGATTCAGCGGACTACTTGGATTGCCGTGAAAACGTCGGTACAGGGCCTTCTCGATGCGCTGAGTCCGAATCTGAAGTCAGACTGCTGGTATTCCCAGTAGTTTTCGAGTTAGCCCGAAATAACGCAAGTATAGGACCGATTCAGCCACGACTACTTGGATTGCCGTGAAAACGTCGGTACAGGGCCTTCTCGATGCGCTGAGTCCGAATATCAAGTCAGACTGCTGGGATTCCCAGTAGTTTTCGAGTTAGACCGAAATAACCAAGTATAGACCGATTCAGCGGACTACTTGGATTGCCGTGAAAACGTCGGTACAGGTCCTTCTCGATGCGCTGAGTCCGAATATCCAACACGTCCTCTCAACAACTTAGGTCATATATGACCTAAGAGAGGAAGTCAAGTTAGGTCCGATTGGGGGTAACTTGCGCGTAAATTAGGCTTCATTGGACCTAAACTAAATGGGCGTTGGTTAGGTTCAATGGGACCTAATTTGGATACTGCATCGATATTCTGCTGTTGTACTATAAAAGGACCAATTTGTACTATTTGATTATTTTGTATAGTACCATTTCCTTAGGGAATTTCGTGTTATTTTGGGGGTGATTTTCTGTGGCTACTATCTGAGAATTCTACCTATTTTCTGGGACATTCAAACTATTTGATTTGTTCTCCTGCTATAAATGATTCATTTTGTACTATAATTGCTCATTTCGTGCTATATTGGTTAATGATGTGCTAAATTGGCTCATTTTGTACTATCCAAAAGGTTCCAGGACAAATGTTCGTACGCAAATGTTCGTATACGCAAATGTTCATACGCAAATGTTCGTATACGCAAATGTTCGTACACGCAAATGTTCGTATACGCAAATGTTCGTACACGCAAATGTTCGTACACGCAAATGTTCGTATACGCAAATGTTCGTATACGCAAATGTTCGTACACGCAAATGTTCGTATGCGCCAAATGTTCGTACGCAAATGTTCGTATACGCAAATGTTCGTATCCAACTGCCTACGAGAACCCAAGGCCCTAAATGGCCGTAACCAGAGCTGTGCTGTCAATGATTATTGTTGGACGCGGCCGAGAGGCCAACCGACATCGGAGTGCACCCCCCTCCCCCCTCGGAAGACGAAAATGTATTTGAAACCCACAATTCCTTATAAGTTATAACATCCCAGAATGTCGGGACTTCGGAGTGCACCCCCACCCCCCTCGGAGGTCGGAAGTCTGAGGCCGGGGACAAATTATTGAGAATCTCAATACTAGCCTAGACCTATGGGCTAGGGCAGCAAAACATTGGGGGCCAAGCCTGAGATTGGGGGCGAGGGCCCCCAAAAGTATACAAATTGACACCGGTGGTTGGACGTCAAATGGCATAACCCAACCTAACCTGACCACACCTACTGGGGGGGGCTCTCGCCCCAGACACCCCCAATGTTGGCATACCCGAAAAATGTCACCCCCACCCCCACCCTACGTTCGAAGGAAAAAGCACGCCTGCCACATTTGTCATTATACCAACATTTTTTACTGGAACCGCGATATTTGCGTATACGAATATTTGCGTGTACGAACATTTGCGTATACGAACATTAGCGTATACGAACATTTGCGTTTACGAACATTTGCGTATACGAACATTTGCGTGTACGAACATTTGCGTATACGAACATTAGCGTGTACGAACATTTGCGTATACGAACATTAGCGTGTACGAACATTTGCGTACGAAAATTCACGTGTACTAACATTTGTCCGGAGACCGGAATCGGGACAGCAGATATGGGCGGATTCAGGAAATTGCGGGGAGGGGCAGGGGCGGATGCAGGTACGGACAGAAGTATACAGAGGCAGATTCAGGTAAGGGAGGGGCAAGGGCGGATTCAGGTAATGGCTTCGCGGGGGGGGGGGGGGCAGGGGCGGAACCCGGTATGGAATTGGTGGAGGAACAGTAGTATTCAGGTAGGGACATGGGAGGCAGGGGTAGATATATGGGCCGATTCAGAAAAGGACAGAGGAGCAGGGGCGGATTCAGGTATGGCGGGGGCGAAGCAGACAAGTAGACGTGCCTGGATCCAAAAATGGATCCGGATCCCGGGATCCAAGATCCATGGACCAATTAAACCGCGGGATCCAAGATCCATCATACGATTAAACCGTGGGATCCAGTGGGATCCAAGATCCATGGTCCAGTTATATATGTCATTGGATTTGATGACGCTGCATGTAATTCATCTGAGGATATGTGCATCTGCAGTGGGGACAAAACCGTAACAAAAGTTTCACTTTTAGTTACGGTGCACCGCGCTCCCGCGCGCGCTTGCGGAGGTGGGAATGGTGTGGAAATATGCATTGCGCCGTTCAAGCGCAATGCAGATTTGAGAAAAAACGCTTCAAACGCTCTCCTTTGCCGCTTGCAGTGCACCGCAAACGCACGGTGCGTTTTTGTGCGGGCATCCGACGTGGACTTAGGGTGCACCGCGCTCCCGCGCGCGCTTGCGGAGGTGGGAATGGTGTGGAAATATGCATTGCGCCGTTCAAGCGCAATGCAGATTTGAGAAAAAAGCGCTTCAAACGCTCTCCTTTGCCGCTTGCAGTGCAACGCAAACGCACGGTGCGGTTTTTTGTGCGTGATCCGACGTCGACTTGGGGTGCACCGCGCTCCCGCGCGCGCTTGCAGAGGTGGGAATCGTGTAGAAATGTGCATTGCGTCGTTCAATCGTGATGCAGATTTGAAAACCGATCTTCAAAAGCTCTCCTCTGACGCTTGCAATGTGCACTGAAAGAAAAATTAACTCTGGGGAGTAGATGGTCACGGCCAAAACTCCCGCAAAACGCTGCGAGGCCGTCATACTCCGGCAGAACGCTTCAATAAACTCGCGTTCAACCCTCGGAAATAAATGCGAAGGAAATCCACCCTGGAAATACTGTCAAAACTCGGCACCGAAACTCTTCCTTTGTCTGCAAGAGTTGCAGGCGAGTTTTCCGCCGAGTTTTGGGGGAGTGATTTGTGGCACATCGTCATAGGCGGCGCTGCAGGCGGCAGTCAATCGCTACAGGTGGCAGCACATTATTAGTTACAATTTTTACCGCTAGATGCCAGTGTGTATCGGAGCAAAAGCTACTGTGATTGGTTGTGTTTTTTACGTTTCATTGGCTGTCTGATAGTGTCCTATGTTAACACGCTTATATATAATACGTGTCCACGTATTATGAAAATTGATTTTTTTTGGCGGGTTGGCTATCAGTTCGTTGTTTGGATAATCCAGTCATGTAAACCTGTGTACCGGTTGGCAGGCAGTATAATTGAAAACAACAACAACTCTCCATCATATTATACAAAATGAATACTTATCTCGTGGTCTCGTGGAGGCTGGTAATTTCAGAGATGTCTGACATTCAGACATGCAGTGAAGATGAAGTGACATTCAGACATGACATTAAGTTCAGAAATGTCAGACATTTTTTCTGCAGGAAAAATGGGCGACTTTAGCTAGTGTTGAGAGCATGGGTAGAGTCCTGGCGATAATATCGCGTCGATTAGTATGCCAGAGTTTTTCAGCCAGGGTAATGCCAGCGTTATGACAGATTACTGGGAGTGCTCGGTCAGAGTAATGGGAGAGTTTTTCCGGACGAGTTTTGGGAGAGTTTTTTTCAGCGTTCTGGTCGCGTTATTTTAGACAACTCCGTCAAAACTCCAGCAAAACTCGGTCAAAACTCTAACTGGGCCATATCCCCGGATAATTGAAACTCCCTTCAGACACTATCATAACTCGCTAAACGAGTAAATTTTTCTTTCAGTGCACGGTAGTGTGACGCTACAAGAAAGGCGCTGCGTGGCGCAGGCCGCAGGTAGCAGTTGGGCCGTCAGAAGTGAAACTTCTCGTCCCCACTGGAGATGCACACAGCCCTGAAAGAAAAGAAGAGTACCTACTGCAAATAGTGTTGGGCAAAAGGCTATTTCAACCCAAAGAAGGCTAAATTAATTGGCTGTTCATCAATTAATGGCTATTTTGGGATCCAGGATCCAGGAATCTTCTATCCTAGGATCCTAGACACGCAAATGTTCGTACACGCAAATGTTCGTATACGCAAATGTTCGTATACGCAAATGTTCGTACACGCAAATGTTCGTACACGCAAATGTTCGTACACGCAAATGTTTGTATCCAACTGCCTAGTACGAGAACCCAAGGCCCTAAATGGCCCAAACCAGCTGTCAATGATTATTGTTGGACGTCAAATGACATAACCCAACCTGACCTAACACCTGAGTGTCTGCAGAGGCCCCGCCCCCACAACCCACGCACCCCCTCCCCCCAATGTTGGTCTACCCGAAATATGTCGCCCCTACATACGTTGCAAAGAAAAATCACGCCTGCCACATTTGTCATTACGAATATTTGTCCTGGAACCGCGATATTTGCGTATACGAACATTTGCGTGTACGAACATTTGCGTATACGAACATTTGCGTATACGAACATTTGCGTATACGAACATTTGCGTGTACGAACATTTGCGTATACGAACATTTGCGTGTACGAACATTTGCGTATACGAACATTTGCGTGTACGAACATTTGCGTATACGAACATTTGCGTACGAACATTTGCGTGTACGAACATTTGTCCGTACGAACATTTGTCCGGAGACCGGAATCGGGACAGCAGATATGGGCGGATTCAGGAAATTGCGGGGAGGGGCAGGGGCGGATGCAGGTACGGACAGAAGCATACAGAGGCAGATTCAGGTAATGGAGGGGCACGGGCGGATTCAGGTAATGGCTTCGCGGGGGCATAGGCGGAACCCGGTATGGAATTAGGGGAGGAACAGTAGTATTCAGGTATAGTGACATGGGAGGCAGGGGTAGATATAGGGGCCGATTCAGGAAAGGACAGAGGAGCAGGGGCGGATTCAGGTATGGCGGGGGCAGCAGACAAACAGACATGTGCCTGGATCCAAAAATGGATCCGGATCCCGGGATCCAAGATCCATGGACCAATTAAACCGCGGGATCCAAGATCCATCACATGATTAAACCGTGGGATCCAAGATCCATGGTCCAGTTATATATGTCATTGGATTTGATGACGCTGTATGCAATTCATCTGAAACAAAAGAAGAGTACCTACTCCAAATATTGTTGGGGAAAAGGCTATTTCACCCCAAAGAAGGCTAAATTAATTGGCTGTTCATCAATTAATGGCTATTTTGGGATCCAGGATCCAGGAATCTTATATCCTAGGATCATAGAAATGGGTCCTTGAAGTATCCAACAGGGATCCAATGATAGGATCAAAATAGGATCCATGGTCCAGTCTGGGATCCAACATGGATCCAAGATCCATGGTCCACATACTACTGCAGGATCCAATGGGATCCAAGACCCACAACGTATCTGCAGGCACATGCCTGCAGACAATTGGGCGGATTCTGGTAATGGCGGAGAGAGTCAGGGACATATTCAGGTAATAGCGAGTGTGGGTGGGCAGGGGCGGATCCAGGTATCGGCTGGGGGGCAGTGGCAAGACAAGGGCTGATTCGTTTTATGGCGGGGAGTCAGGGGTAAACAGGGGCGAATTCAAGTAAGGGAGTTGAGACAGGAGCGGATACAGGTAATGGCGGGGAGGGGTTAAATTTTTCAAATCAACTTCTACCACCCATGAACGCCTGCGTATGATCATCCTTTTTCAAAATGGAGTAGTGAAAAAATTATATAAAATAGTTTTTAACTTGCGCGCTCGCAATGTTTGAGGCCATGCGCGCCGTCGCCCGGCGTCGCAGTCCCCATAGAGAATGCATTGGCGGCCGCCGAAACACCGGACGGCGGCACGCGGCCGGGCGGAAAGACCGTATATCGAGAAAGCATGCTTCCATGTGCTCCATAAAATCAATTTGGACGTTTGCGGGGTAACTTTGGACGTATATTTCACCTGTGCAATTTTCACATTTCTACGATCAACAGATTACAAACTACAGTGATGGCATTGCTGCATGTCGGCCAGCCAATGTGCCGTCTGACTGTGATCTTTACTGGCTTGTAACTGATTAACGGTTCGATGGATATTCTTGAAAATTGCGCAGATTAAATCTACGGCACAGTTTACTCCAGAAACGTTCAAGCTTATTTTATGGTGCACTTGGAAGTATGTTTTCACGACAGCAGCGGTGGAACGTGTCTGGTCAATGGGGGGCGCCAGGCCTTTTTGGGTCATTTCTTTCCATGCACTGCCATAGGGTTAACGTTAAATTTTGGCGCCCAAGGGGGGGGGGCGGAGCGCCCCAGCGCCCCATAGGTTCCGCCGCCCCTGTTTCTCGATATACGGCCTTTTCGCCCGGCCGCGGGTCGCCGCCCGATGTTAGCGTTGGCGGCCGCCAATGCATTCTCTATGGAGACTGCAACGCCGGGCGGCGGCGCGCATGGCCTCAACGAATGCGAGCTCGCAAGTAAAAAACGACCGACCAACTTTTTTATCGGCCGTTTTCGGATTGTATACACCCAACTGCAGGCGTTCATACCCATGGCATCCTGTCTGAAGACTCTAGCCCCTGTAGCCCCGGGATTAGTTGGAGGATGAGGGTGAGGGGGGGGGGGGGGGGCGGCGCGGAGCGGCGGCGAGTCCCATTGTAATCAGCTTCCGGTTCTGGCGCCGCCGTGCAGGTGCCCAGACTGATGACCGGGCCCTGATGGGGCGGCGGCGCGGCACCGCACGTGGGTTGACAGACGACAGAACCAGAGACAACTGAACCAGGGACAACTGAACCAGTAAAACTGAACCAGTGACAACTGAACCAGGACAACTGAACCAGAGACAACTGAACCAGTGACAACTGAACCAGTGACAACTGAACCAGTGACAACTGAACCAGGACATCTGAACCAGGACAAGTGAACCAGTGACAACTGAACCTGAGCCGTGTTCACGGCGGCTGCGTCCCTGCGTCTCTGCGGCCGGTTTAGTCCCCGCCCCCCACGCCGTGACGTCACCGGGCGTCACCCAGACGCAGGAATTCCTGCGACTGCTGCGGTCGCTGTCGGGCAGCCGCCGAAATTCCCCGCAGCCTGCGTCTGGGTGACGTCACGGCGTGGGGGCGGGGACTAAACCGGCCGCAGAGACGCAGGGACGCAGCCGCCGTGAACACGGCTCTGGACAACTGAACCAGGACAGCTGAACCAGGACAACTGAACCAGTGACAACTGAACCAGGACAACTGAACCAGGACAACTGAACCAGTGACAACTGAACCAGTGACAACTGAACCAGTGACAACTGAACCAGTGACAACTGAACCAGTGACAACTGAACCAGTGACAACTGAACCAGGACAACTGAACCAGGACAAGTGAAGTTAGGTTAGGTTAGGTTTGGTTAGGTTAGGTATGTCCTGGTTCAGTTGTCACTGGTTCAGTTGTCTCTGGTTCAGTTGTCCTGGTTCAGCTGTCACTGGTTCAGTTGTCCTGGTTCAGCTGTCCTGGTTCATTTGTCCTGGTTCAGTTGTCACTGGTTCACTTGTCCTGGTTCAGATGTCCTGGTTCAGTTGTCACTGGTTCAGTTGTC
This sequence comes from Trachythela sp. YZ-2020, assembly GCA_016169945.1. NCBI lineage: Eukaryota > Metazoa > Cnidaria > Anthozoa > Malacalcyonacea > Clavulariidae > Trachythela > Trachythela sp. YZ-2020. Next base: position 34,552 of record JADLSH010000383.1, on the reverse strand, counting down.
ACTGGTTCAGTTGTCACTGGTTCAGTTGTCACTGGTTCAGTTGTCTCTGGTTCAGTTGTCTCTGGTTCAGTTGTCCTGGTTCAGTTGTCCTGGTTCAGTTGTCACTGGTTCAGTTTTACTGGTTCAGTTGTCATGGAACCACGCACGTGGCCTCCTGGATGGCTTTTACCGCTCCATGGAACACGAAACATCATTGATGTTAGACTTCATAATTCTGATCGTACCCTGAACAGCCTGAATAGTCAGGCAACGAGGACGCATTTACCTACACTCTCTTCGTGTGAAAATCATGAAATAAGTAGGCACGTGGTACACTAGTAGGCACACTAGTAGGCACGTGCAAGGGTAATCTATGTGAATCAACACGCTGAAAACCAGTGGTAGCGGGATGTGCGTACTCAATACTTTTTGTTCGTACGGACGTTTGTTTTTCGTACGGACTTTTTGTCAATTCGTACGTTCGTTCGTACGGACAAATGTTCGTACGGATAAATGTTCGTACGCAAATGTTCGTACACGCTAATGTTCGTATACGCAAATGTTCGTACACGCAAATGTTCGTATACGCAAATGTTCGTACACGCAAATGTTCGTAAACGCAAATGTTCGCATACGAAAATGTTCGTACACGCAAATATTCGTATACGCAAATATCGCGGTTCCAGAAAATTGTTCGTAATTACAAATGTGACAGGCGTGATTTTTTCTTTGCAACGTATGTGGGGGGCGACATTTTTAGGCTAGGCCAATGCATTAGGGGAGCCCCCCTGTAGGTGTAGGTTAGGTCAGGTTAGGTTCAGTAGTGTAACTTTATCCAAAATGATGGGGGGCATTTGGCATTTTGGGGTCGATTCTTTCCAGTCAACGCCATAGGGTTAATGTTAAAAATCACAAATTTGTGGGGGCACCTGCCCCCCCCCACTTAACAGTAAAGTTACACCACTGACTGGTTAGGTTGGGTTATGTCATTTCACGTCCACAATACTAATTTACAGCTGGTTACGGCCATTTATGGCCTTTGGTTCTCGTACTAGGCAGTTGGATACAAACATTTGCGCGTACGAACATTTGCGTGTACGAACATTTGCGTATACGAACATTTGCGTGTACGAACATTTGCTTGTACGAACATTTGCGTGTACGAACATTTGCGTATACGAACATTTGCGTGCCTAGGATCCTAGGATAGAAGATCCATGGATCCTGGATCCCAAAATAGCCATTAATTGAAGAACAGCCAATTAATTTAGCCTTCTTTGGGTTGAAATAGCCTTTCCACCAACACTATTTGCAGTAGGTACTCTTCTTTTCTTTCAGATGAATTACTTGCAGCGTCATCAAATCCAATGACATATTGGTCCATGGATCTTGGATCCCACTGGATCCCACGGTTTAATCGTATGATGGATCTTGGATCACGCGGTTTAATTGGTCGATGGATCTTGGATCCCGGGATCCGGATCCATGCACGTCTGCTTGTCTGCTTCGCCCCGACATACCTGAATCCGCCCCTGTTCCTCTGTTCTTTCCTGAATCTGCCCATATATCTACCCCTGCCTCCCATGTCCCTACCTGAATACTATCTGTTCCTCCACCAATTCCATACCGGGTTCCGCCCCTCCCCCCCCCCCACCCTGAAGCAATTACCTGAATACGCCCTTGCCCCTCCCTTACCTGAAGCTGCCTCTGTATACTTCTGTCCGTAACTGCATCCGCTGCTGCCCCTCCCCGCAATTTCCTGAATCCGCCCATATCTGCTGTCCCGAATCCGGTCTCCGGACAAATGTTCGTACACGCAAATGTTCGTACACGCTAATGTTCGTATACGCAAATGTTCGTACACGCAAATGTTCGTATACGCAAATGTTCGTATACGCAAATGTTCGTATACGCAAATGTTTGTATGCGCAAATGTTCGTACACGCAAATGTTCGTATACGCAAATATCGCGGTTCCAGTAAAAAATGTTGGTAATGACAAATGTGGCAGGCGTGATTTTTCCTTTGCAACGTAGGTATGTGGGGAGGGGGCGACATTTTTCGGGTAGGCCAACATTGGGGTCTGGGGGGCAGAGCCCCCAGTAGGTGTAGGTTAGGTCAGGTTAGGTTGGGTTGTTCATTTGACGTCCAACCACCGGTGTCAATTTGTATACTTTTGGGGGGCCCTTGCCCCCCCCCGCCAATCTCAGGCTTGCCCCCCCCCCAATGTTTTGCTGCCCTAGCCCATAGGTCTAGCCTAGTATTGAGATTCTCAATAATTTGTCCCCGGCCTCAGACTTCCGACCTCCGAGGGGGGGGTGCACTCCGAAGTCCCGACATTCTGGGATGTTATAAGGAATTATGGGTTTCATAATACATTTTCGTCTTCCGAGGGGGGGGGGGTGCACTCCGATATCGGTTGGCCTCATCGGCCCCCCAACCATTTTCATAAATACCCACCCCTGCGTCCAACAATAATCATTGACAGCACAGCTCTGTTTACGGCCATTTAGGGCCTTGGGTTCTCGTAGGCAGTTGGATACGAACATTTGCGTGTACGAACATTTGCGCATACGAACATTTGCGTGTACGAACATTTGCGTATACGAACATTTGCGTGTACGAACATTTGCGTGTACGAACATTTGCGTATACGAACATTTGCGTGTACGAACATTTGCGTATACGAACATTTGCGTACGAACATTTGCGTATACGAACATTTGCGTACGAATATTTGTCCTGGAACCTTTTGGATAGTACAAAATGAGCCAATATAGCACGGAATTAGCCAATATAGCACAAAATGAGCATTTATAGTACAAAATGAAGCATTTATAGCAGGAGAACAAATAAAATAGTATGTATGTCCCCGAAAATATGTATAATTTTCAGATAGTAGCCCCCAAAAATAACCCCAAAAATAACACGAAATTCCCTAAAATAGTACAAAATAATCAAATAGTACAAATTGGTCCTTTTATAGTACAACAGCAGAATATCGATGCAGTATCCAAATTAGGTCCCATTGAACCTAACCAACGCCCATTTAGTTTAGGTCCATGGATGGTGGAAGATCTTCTGGAACATATTTTTCTTTTTGGTGGAAAGATAGCTTTGCATCAGTCACACTTGTCTTGAATCTTCCAAATCACCAAGTCTTGAAATCAACACGTCAGCCTCATTGTAATCCATAATATCATCAACGTACCTGACCTGGGATACCTAACTGCCACGAATGACGAAGTAACTCTTCAGTCGCAGCGTCACTTCCACTTTTTTTGCAATAGCGAACGAGCAGTCATTCTCGTTTGGTACTGAATACGCATAAACTTCTCACACTCAACCTTTTCAAATATTTTTGAAAGAGCTGAGAGAATACTTATAGGTCTGTAACAAGTATAATCTGATGGCGACCCTTTGTTTTTGTAAATTGGTCGAATGTGGGCTTCCTTAAATTTACTTGGGAATATGCCTTCTTGAAGTGATTTATTGAATAGTTTCACAAGTGGTGCTGCAATAATAAGGGCTGAAAGTTTCAACAATTTGACAGGGATTTGGTCAGGACCGGTGGATTTATTTGATTCTAGTGAATTTATAACATTTAAAACTTCCTGTTCGTTGGTTCGGATTATTTGAATAGTGGGTATCGGCGCAGTGTTCTGAACGTTACGAGACGTATTTAGCTGCACGTTGGTTGTGTCAAGTTCAGATTGCGATGCAAAGTAGTTATTCAGAAGTGTTGCTTTTTGGAGGTCGTCAGTGATAATATTCCCATCTGGTCCTTCAAGTGGCGGTAATTTACGGTCTCTGAGGCTTGTTCGCGCGGTTCAAATTTGGGCTGCCCTCGGCTGCCTACTGCTGCCCTCGGCTGCCCCCGGCTGCCGCCAATCAGCGTGCAGCATGTATGACGTCACACCCGGGTGAACTTGGGCTGCCCGGGCTGCCGAAATTTTTCGGCAGCAGACAGCGGCAGCCGAGATTTTGTAAATCAACTTGACGCACGTGCGGCAATTATTTTCCAAACAAATGGTTTACAAAGGCTGTTGTGTCACTTTTGAAGTGACTTTCCTCCGAAATGCAATTCATTGGCATGGAGTCGGGACCGTATAATAATATAAAACAAATAGGATCCGCTCAAACCTGCGCCGTGTTAACTTGTCTGCACTTTGTCACACCTGCGCCAGATACATTTATTTTTCCGGCAGCTGGTGGCAGCCGGAGTGTTCTTGTACCCATCTCTGGGCGATGACGTTTTCGTCGATGACGTCGGCTGCCGGAAGCCGGCGACGGCGGGCTGCGAACAAGGCTCTGGTTCCTCCTGTCAAAGCCTGCAGTATCCTGTGGTATTTGTGTGCTAAATGGTTGTGTTGAATTAATTTCTGCACTTGCTGACCTATAGGTTGTTTTTTTAATTGTCTGTTGATATTTGCAGAGGTCGAAAAAGTACAATCTAACTGTCCATGGATGGTGGAAGATCTTCAGGAACATATTATTATTTTTGGTGGAAAGATAGCTTTTGCATCAGTCACACTTGTCTTGAATCTTCCAAATCACCAAGTCTTGAAATCAACACGTCAGCCTCATTGTAATCCATAATATCATCAACGTACCTGACCTGAGATACCTAACTGCCACGAATGACGAAGATAACTCTTCAGTCGCAGCGTCACTTCCACTTTTTTTGCAATAGCGAACGAGCAGTCATTCTCGTTTGGTACTGAAAAATACTACGTGGCGGACGTGCTTCCACCGTACAGCGTTCCATCTTTTCGTCACTTGATGGAAGCCCGATGGAAGAATTTATGTGGGTGTTTGTCATGAAAACCCTTTAAAATGATGTTCAGAAAGTTTTTAAAAACAATAACTTTATGTTCGGAACACAAAACTTTTCTTTATACAAAATAAATCATGATTATACCTCCAATAATATAATATAGAGAAGAATTTATCGATCTCTTCCATCAAAATCCTGCCATCCGTGGAGCATACGCAAATAACGTTAAAAAGGCTTCCATCAAATTTGCCTTGCAGCTTGTTTGTGTAATTTGAAAATGTTTTTCTTTATAGTTATATTTTGGTGTTATATCGTAAATTTATTTTAACAATTCTTCTAATGTATCGAATAATACAGAATAATATAACTTGGTTCGTCGTTGTGGGCCGCCGCCATTTTCGTATCCGGCGCTGGTTTGCGGCCGGTCGGGCAGGCGGATCTGTGGTCTCGTGGTAGAATATTCGACTCTGGTTCGGGTCGCCCGGGTTCGAATCCCGGCGCAGGCCGGCGTTATTTACTCGCCATGTCGGGAGGAGAGCAGACTTTTGATCCAAGGTGAAAGATCCATGAGGTGGACAAGGATATGGGATATTGGGCGGAGCCGCCCAGCTAGGTATACGTCAACATTTAAGTATGTAATATTATAAGTACTTGGTACCTATACGTAAATGGTTTCCGAGCATGGTGATTGTTGGCACTGCGATATTCGGCACATATTTTTCAGGAAAAAATGAATGGTAATTTGATGGAAGAATTTCGTTTTTGAAAGGGGAGATGGTGGAAGCTTGAGCATTTTTCCACCTCTGAGGTCATATATGACCTAAGTTGTTGAGAGGATGTGTTGGAATATCAAGTCAGACTGCTGGTATTCCCAGTAGTTTTCGAGTTAGACCGAAAAAACCAAGTTAGACCGATTCAGCGGACTACTTGGATTGCCGTGAAAACGTCGGTACAGGGCCTTCTCGATGCGCTGAGTCCGAATCTGAAGTCAGACTGCTGGTATTCCCAGTAGTTTTCGAGTTAGACCGAAAAAACTCAAGTTAGACCGATTCAGCGGACTACTAGGATTGCCGTGAAAACGTCGGTACAGGGCCTTCTCGATGCGCTGAGTCCGAATCTGAAGTCAGACTGCTGGGACAACCAGTAGTTTTCGAGTTAGCCCGAAATAACCATGTAAAGACCGATTCAGCGGACTACTAGGATTGCCGTGAAAACGTCGGTACAGGGCCTTCTCGATGCGCTGAGTCCGAATCTGAAGTCAGACTGCTGGGATTCCCAGTTTTCAGTTTTTAATTAGAAATAACCAAGTATAGACCGATTCGGCGGACTACTTGGATTGCCATGAAAACGTCGGTACAGGGCCTTCTCGATGCGCTGAGTCCGAATATCAAGTCAGACTTGGGGGATTCCCAGTAGTTTTCGAGCAGACCGAAATAACCAAGTATAGACCGATTCAGCGGATCATTGACTGCCGTGAACGTCGGCAGGCCTTCTCGATGCGCTGAGTCCGAATATCAAGTCAGACTGCTGGGATTCCCAGTAGTTTTCGAGTTAGCCCGAAATAACCAGCTGTAGACCGATTCAGCGGACTACTTGGATTGCCGTGAAAACGTCGGTACAGGGCCTTCTCGATGCGCTGAGTCCGAATATCAAGTCAGACTGCTGGGATTCCCAGTAGTTTTCGAGTTAGCCCGAAATAACCAAGTATAGACCGGATCCTTGGACTACTGATCGCCGCGTCGGTAACTCGAAAACTACTGAATCCCAGCAGTCTGACTTGATATTCGGACTCAGCGCATCGAGAAGGCCCTGTACCGACGTTTTCACGGCAATCCAAGTAGTCCGCTGAATCGGTCTACAGCTGGTTATTTCGGGCTAACTCGAAAACTACTGGGAATCCCAGCAGTCTGACTTGATATTCGGACTCAGCGCATCGAGAAGGCCCTGTACCGACGTTTTCACGGCAATCCAAGTAGTCCGCTGAATCGGTCTTTACTTGGTTATTTCGGGCTAACTCGAAAACTACTGGGAATCCCAGCAGTCTGACTTGATATTCGGACTCAGCGCATCGAGAAGGCCCTGTACCGACGTTTTCACGGCAATCCAAGTAGTCCGCTGAATCGGTCTACAGCTGGTTATTTCGGGCTAACTCGAAAACTACTGGGAATCCCAGCAGTCTGACTTCAGATTCGGACTCAGCGCATCGAGAAGGCCCTGTACCGACGTTTTCACGGCAATCCAAGTAGTCCGCTGAATCGGTCTATACTTGGTTATTTCGGGCTAACTCGAAAACTACTGGGAATCCCAGCAGTCTGACTTGATATTCGGACTCAGCGCATCGAGAAGGCCCTGTACCGACGTTTTCACGGCAATCCAAGTAGTCCGCTGAATCGGTCTATACTTGGTTATTTCGGTCTAACTCGAAAACTACTGGGAATCCCAGCAGTCTGACTTGATATTCGGACTCAGCGCATCGAGAAGGCCCTGTACCGACGTTTTCACGGCAATCCTAGTAGTCCGCTGAATCGGTCTTTACATGGTTATTTCGGGCTAACTCGAAAACTACTGGTTGTCCCAGCAGTCTGACTTCAGATTCGGACTCAGCGCATCGAGAAGGCCCTGTACCGACGTTTTCACGGCAATCCAAGTAGTCCGATGTTTGACCTTGAAAGTTTGGACCCCTATAACTCCTTTGCTTTTGGATGTGCTACCTAGCTAGTTTACCAGAATGATCAGCAGGACGGACTCTACCACTGTACCAATTTTCATGCAAATCCAAGTAGTCCGATATTTGACCTTGAAAGTTTGGACCCCTATAACTCCTTTGCTTTTGGATGTGCTACCTAGCTAGTGTACCAGAATGATCAGCAGGACGGACTCTACCACTCCACCAATTTTCATGCAAATCCAAGTAGTCCGATATTTGACCTTGAAAGTTTGGCCCCCTATAACTCCTTTGATTTTAGATGTGCTGTCTAGTCAGTCTACCAAAACGATCAGCATGTCCTACTCAATCACTGTACCAAATTTCATGCAAATCTAAGTAGTCCGATATTTGACCTTGAAAACTTTGACCCCTTATAACTCCTTTGATTTTGGATGTGCTGCTTAGTAGGTCCACCTGAGTGATCACCAAGTCACCCTCTACTACTGACGCGCATCAAGTGGCCAGTGGATTGACATTGAGATTGAGATTCGAGCGGACTACTCCGATTCGGCTCAAATTTGGTACACAGGTAGAGGAAGACGTCCTGATCATCTGTGTAAGTTTGCTAAGCAGCACCTTCAATATTAAAGGCGTGAGGTCAGGTCAAAGATGTCAAGGTCAAATATCGGACTACTCCGATTTCGCTCAAATTTCGCACACAGGTAGAGAATGACGTCATCATCATTGTTACGGCGAGTCCGAAGACGATTAACTCAAATCTGCACGAGTTTGTATCACGCGTATTACTTTTTCTCACGGCCTGCAAGGCAGTGACCTGTTTTTGGAATGTTTCATTTGAATTATTTTGGCCGTGACATTAGGTCCAACTTTGAGTTTAATGTATTTAGTTAGCTTTTGTTTCGTTCGGGTCTATACCCTAATCGTTGTTACCATCGAAATATAGATAAAGAGACAAATTCAGACGACGCGTTTAACAAGAAATGGATAATCAAGATCCGGACGCAACAGTAACAACGTTGGGACAAGATATACAAGCCTGTGATAGTGCGACACAGATATCGTTAGCCCCATCCAGGGTCTCACGGAGTAATGATACAGTTGTGGAAGTTAAAGTATCGAAGGCAGGACTGCTAGCAAGAGCAGCCTTGCTAAAAGAAAAACAAAATTTGGAACAGGAAGAGATGATACTGAAACAAAAAAGGGAATTATTAGCGTTGCGAACTGAGTTAGCGGAATTCGAAGCCAAGGAACAAGTATTCGAAATGGAAGACAATTATGTTGATTGTGAGGAAAATCCTAAATTCTTCAGTCCATTGCAGTCGGAAGACGACCTTATGATGTCTGACAGACACGGAAAAGTACATACGTCGCCAGTCCGGCACAAAACCAAGTATTGTCCTTCAGTTGAGGCAGAGTTACTAAGCGATATAGACCGCCAATCAAACCCGACTCATTCAAATTTAATCCAGCAAGGAGTCGATAATAAACTCCATGAAAACCTCATACATGATATCGTGATGCGAAGCCAACTGCCCAAGTCGCATATTGCTGTGTTTAATGGAAATGTCACTGAATACGCCCCGTTTACGCGTGCTTTTGACGCAAAAATAGGATCTCGTTTAAATGATAACGAAGAAAAACTATACTACCTGGAGCAATACACTTCTGGAAAACCCAGGGAAATTATCCGGGGCTGCCTTCACATGCCACCTGAGACCGGGTATCAGGAGGCAAGACGGCTTCTTGATCGGCGATATGGTGCAGGACAGAAGAGAGCAGCAGAATATGTTGAAAGAATAGAAAAATGGAAAACGATTCGGCCTGATGAGGCAGAAGAACTAGACAACTTTGCAATATTTTTACGGAACTGTGAATGTGCGACTAAGGGTACGATGTACGGTCGAAGAACGTTAGAACATCCTCGTACGCTAGTTTCGATAGTGGATAAATTGCCGTACACATTACAAGATAAATGGCGCTATTTGGTCGATAATATTGAGGAGACTCAGGGGCGTTTAGTTCAGTTTGAAGATTTGGTCGATTTCATTGAAAAGCAGGCACGGGTGGCTTTGAATCCAACATTTGGCAGAAGGGTGTTTGCTGGAGGCCGTAAGCAGTCGGGTGCACTGGATCGTCACGATGGCAGGAAGTTTAACTTAGCCACGATAATGAATGAACCCGGTGATTCGACACGATGCGATTTTTGTGACAAGCAGCATGTGACGACGGATTGCGAAGCACTTCTCAACTCTGATGATAAAACAAAAAATGAATTTGTTCAAGAAAGGGGTTTGTGCTACGGGTGTTTACGGAGGGGGCACCGTTCAAAAAATTGCGTGAGCAGAAGCACATGTAAAATATGCAAGAGGAGACACCCAACGTGCTTGCATAAAGAAGAATGGCGGCGCTCTCCAAGAGAACAAAATGTCAGGGTGAGCAGAGATGAGGAAAGCGTTGCCTCATATCAAATATCGGCGAAGGCGGACGGCGAATATAGACCCCTACTGCCTGTAGTACCTGTCATAGTGGAGTTGGAAGGAATTGTAACAAAGACATACGCTTTTCTCGACTCAGGAAGCACTCATTCCTTTTGTTCTACGGATTTACTGAAAAAACTTGAAGCATCGCCGAGGACAAAGGGGTCATTAACTCTGACCACCGTGACAAGTGAAAGGAATATCGCGAGTCGGATCGTCAACGGCATGGAAATTAGAGACATAAACGATAACAACAACGCCAAGCTGCCCGCCCTGTTCACTTTGGATAAAATCCCTGTCACAAGGGAGAACATTCCAGTCAATCAAGACATAGAGACGCGCACATATTGGAAGGATAGAGGAGTTACGTTCCCTCAGTTAAACTGCGATGTGGGGCTCCTTTTGGGTGGAAATGCTGGCTTTGCCATGGAGCCATTGGAGGTAGTCGCTAGTGAAAACCGGGGCCCGTACGCGGTTCGCACCATATACGGGTGGATAATCGGCGGATCAAGTCTTGGCTCAAGATACAACCATGGTATAGCCAGTGTGAATAACATTCGGGTGTCGGACGGAACATGCTGTGAACTGTTTACGGGCCTATCTGATACAAGGCGTGGCCTGTCTGTGGAGGATCGACTATGGAAGAGCAGAGTGGACGCGTCATGCACAAGGAAGGACCAAGGCTATCAGATAGGACTACCCTTCCGAGACTCTGAGCTTATGTTACCGTTCAACTTTCAAGTGGCCATGAAAAGACTAACCCACTTGGGAGCGCGTTTAAAAAAGGATAAAGTGATGAACGATCATTATGTCAAACAAATGGGAGAAATGATAGAAAAGGGGTACGCTGAACCCGTGCCAAGAACACAGTTGGACAGGAGAGACGGCCGTGTGTGGTTTCTTCCGCATCACGGGGTATATCACAGATATAAACCCGATAAAGTCCGTGTTGTTTTTGACTGTGCTTGTAAATATCGCGATATCAGCCTAAATGACTCTTTACTTCAAGGACCTGACCTAAACACACCTCTACTGGACGTACTGATGCGATTTAGACAAGATCGCATAGCGTTGATGGCTGACATCGAAAGCATGTTTATGAGAGTTCAGGTACCGAAAAGCGACAGAGATTGTCTCCGATTTTTATGGTGGAAAGACGGTGATTTCGACACAAGGCCAAGAGAATACCGAATGACAGTTCATCTGTTCGGGGCTACTTCGTCTCCCAGCTGTGTAACATACGCCCTGCGCAAGACCGCCGACGAATATGGAGATGAATATCCGGCGAATACCTCGGAAACGGTGTATAATAATATGTACGTTGATGATATGTTGAAGTCCGTTGGGTCAGAAGAACGAGCTGTTCGGTTGGCACATGATCTAAGGGAACTCTGCGCTAAGGGTGGGTTCAACTTGACCCAATTTGTGAGCAATAGTAAAACGGTCCTAGCCTCAATACCCAAAGAACACAGAGACAAGGATGTTAGAAATTTGAACTTAGAGCTGGACAAGCTGCCGATGGAAAGAGCACTTGGGGTATGGTGGGATGTCGAATCTGATACCTTTGGTTTTCATGTTGACATCAACGCGTGCAGAAATAAGGCATTGACGAGACGGGGCATATTGTCCACAGTCTCATCCATATTCGATCCGCTTGGACTCATCGCTCCGTTCGTCATCCAAGCAAGAATCCAGCTGCAAGAACTCAATCGGCTTAGACTCAGTTGGGATGAGGAAATACCTCATCGTATGCAGAAGTCTTGGAGAAGGTGGCTGCACAATCTATCGTCACTTTCAAAATTTAACGTGCCAAGATGTTACCAATCGAACAAGGATTTTGGATGTACAAGTACAATAGAGCTGCATCACTTTGCAGATGCCAGCGAGAAGGCCTACGGTACAGTGGCATATCTCCGCTTATCCAACGGAAACGGAAAGTTCTCCTGTGCTCTCCTGGGAGCAAAGGGTCATGTAGCTCCGGTTAAGAGCATAAGCATACCTCGTCTCGAACTAGCTGCAGCAACGCTAGCCGTCAAGACTAACTTCTTGATAAGAAGGGCTCTGGAGATCAACATAGATAAAGTGTACTATTGGACAGATAGCACTACGGTGCTGAAATATATCAAGAACAGTACTACTAGATTCCAAGTGTTTGTGGCAAATAGACTGGGCGTAATTCATGACGGATCCAAAGTAGATGAGTGGCGATATATCCCTACCCAAAAAAATCCTGCAGACTTCATTTCTCGTGGTCAGGATGGAGAAAAGCTCATTCGAAACCAACTCTGGAAGAAAGGACCATCCTTCTTGTGGGAAGAAGAAGATCAATGGCCCAAGCCTCCACTTGAACAGAGCCTGGCTACTGATGAGTATGACCCTGAAATTAAGAAGATCGCCGCAGCCGTTAGTATAAGTCAGCAGACTCCTGTGCTATCAGCTGAACATATTCATCCTTTGCAGAAGCTGTTAGAGCATTATTCTGAATGGAGAAGGCTAGTCAGAGCCGTCGCCCTCATCCGACGGTTACTGGACATTCTGCGTGAAAGACACATCCAACAGGCACACTGTTACCAAGGTCTTGAGGTGAGCGACTTAGTACAGGCAGAGTCATCCATTTTGAGGTACGCCCAAGCCGTCAGTTTTCATCAAGAGCTTGTCGATATCAAAGCAGATCGAGAAGTCAGAATTGGAAGCAAGCTGTCATCACTGTCGCCGGTACTGCGAGACGGGTTGATAGTAGTTGGTGGGCGTTTAACGAATTCGGACCTATCGGATCTTTCAAAGCATCCTGTGATCATGGAAGGCAGAGGGAAGATCGCAGAGATGCTTATCAAATTCGTGCATGAGACAGTCGGCCATGAAGGAAGACAGCAAGTAATGACCGAATTGAGAAAAAGGTATTGGGTTCTCAAAGCCAACTCAGCGGTTCGTAGAGTTATCCATGGGTGCTATAGTTGCCGGCGGCGCAGGGGTAAGCCTCAAAATCAGAAACTAGCAGATCTACCAGGAGACAGAGTACTTGCGGTGGATACGCCGTTTACAAATACAGGCGTTGACTATTTTGGTCCGTTCCAAGTGAAGCAAGGGCGGGCTCGAGTAAAACGGTATGGCGTCATCTTTACGTGTTTGTCGTCAAGAGCAATTCATTTGGAAGCGGCAGACAGTCTGACGACTGACTCGTTTATTTGCGCGTTACGCCGTTTCGTTGCCAGAAGAGGTGAGGTTAGGCGAATGCGATCAGATCGAGGCACGAACTTTGTTGGTGCCGACCGAGAGTTAAAGAAAGAAGTCCAAAAACTTATAGACAGCGGTGTCATTATAAAAGAAGAAATGTTAAAGAGGAATGTGGACTGGGTTTTCAACCCGCCAGGGGCATCACATTTCGGGGGCGCGTGGGAAAGGATGATCCGCAGTGTCAGGAAGATTCTGCAAGCCCTTCTGCACGGCCAACCACTGACTAACGAGGCACTTAACACATTTATGTGCGAGGTTGAGTCGATTGTGAACAACCGGCCGTTGACACCAGTATCATCGGATCCATGCGACCAGGTGCCATTATCTCCGAATCATATCCTGCTGCTGAAGAGCAACAACACGCTGCCGGTTGGTACATTTACCGAGGACGATATGTACGGACACAAAGCATGGCGTCAGGCTCAGTATTTGGCCGACCAATTCTGGTGCCGGTGGAGGAAGGAATACTTGCCGTTACTCCAACAGAGAGATAAATCTACTAGGAGACCATCAGAAAATCTTTCGGTGGGCGACATAGTCCTGCTCGTCGACGAAAATGTTCCGAGAGGTCGCTGGCCTCTGGGCCGGGTGGAACTGGTTAAGCTGAGCAATGATGGGCTTGTACGATCCGTCGACGTTCGGACCAGAGGAGGTGCCATGCTGAAGCGACCTGTCAAGAAATTAGTCAAGATAGCCGACTAGTGATTGAAATGCTGGAGCATTTAATGGGGGAAGTGTTACGGCGAGTCCGAAGACGATTAACTCAAATCTGCACGAGTTTGTATCACGCGTATTACTTTTTCTCACGGCCTGCAAGGCAGTGACCTGTTTTTGGAATGTTTCATTTGAATTATTTTGGCCGTGACATTAGGTCCAACTTTGAGTTTAATGTATTTAGTTAGCTTTTGTTTCGTTCGGGTCTATACCCTAATCGTTGTTACCATCGAAATATAGATAAAGAGACAAATTCAGACGACGCGTTTAACAAGAAATGGATAATCAAGATCCGGACGCAACAATCATCTATGTAAATTTGCTAAGCAGCACCTTCAATATTAAAGGCGCTAGGTCAGGTCAAAAAGGTTGACCTGACCTAGCGCCTTTAATATTGAAGGTGCTGCTTAGCAAACTTACACAGATGATCAGGACGTCTTCCTCTACCTGTCTACCAAATTTGAGCCGAATCGGAGTAGTCCGCTCGAATATCAATCTCAATGTCAATTTTAATATTGAAGGTGCTGCTTAGCAAATTTACATAGATGATGAGGACGTCATTCTCTACCTGTGTGCGAAATTTGAGCGAAATCGGAGTAGTCCGATGTTTGACCTTGACCTCTTTGACCTGACCTGGCGCCTTTAATATTGAAGGTGCGGCTTAGCAAATTTACATAGATGATGAGGACGTCATTCTCTACCTGTGTGCGAAATTTGAGCGAAATCGGAGTAGTCCGATGTTTGACCTTGACCTCTTTGACCTGACCTGGCTCCTTTAATATTGAAGGTGCGGCTTAGCAAACTTACACAGATGATCAGGACGTCTTCCTCTACCTGTGTACCAAATTTGAGCCGAATCGGAGTAGTCCGCCCGAATCTGAATCTGAATGTGAATCCACCGGCCACTTGATGCGCGTAGCTTGACGCGCGTTTTGTTTTGCCCTTGTGCCGGGCCAAGGGTCGGCCCTGCGGCCCGACGATTCTAAACAGAGGTGGCAAACGCTGGACCCACGGACCCGGTGTCCGGACCCGACATGGACCCGGCCGGGTCTAGGTCGGGTCCGGTGACCGCTTCCCCCATAGCAACCTATGCATTAGTGCTCGTAATACCTCGTCCCCGGGTCTCATTTTCAGACGTCGGGTCTGGGTCCGGAAATTTCGACAGATTGCCATCTCGAATTATAAAATAAACAATCCCTGTACCGGCGCAGCGGTGCGCGCTACATGACGAGACATATGCAACGCCGATGCAGCAATTGGATCTTTCGACGCGTATGACGTATAATACCGCTGCGACGGTACATTGGCGGATCTAGAGAGGGCCTTTGGGGGAGGGCAAATTTAACACTAACATGTTAATTTGTTAACATGTTTTTAACTGGGGAATTTCGCAGTCGACTGAAATTCCCCCCAGTGATCGGATAATTCCCCCCAGTCAAAATAGCGAAAAACGACCTGTAACGTTCGAAATAGGCGTTGTTATTAAGCAACTGTTCCAGCCAAGGCAGAGATGGGTAAAAATATGTAATTAGGGACCTAAAAAACTAAGCATTGCTATTTTTTTTTTTGCTAACCATTGCTAGGCACTAGGGAAATAATCCGTTTTTAGATTAATCCATTTTTAGATTATTATGCATTACATTTAAACTGGAATTTGGACCCCAGGCAAAAGGGCCCATTTGAAGCAATGCAGGTACCTGGTAGGTGAACATGGGCATAAATGTGAAGATAAAGGATGACACTTTGTTGGCAAAGGAGTATTTATTAACTTGAGATGATATAATTGGGAGAAAAACGTCCAAATGCATAATCTAAAAACGGATTACCCAATGCTCGTGCACTCCATTTTTGGATTAAAAGTTGTCATTCTAAACATATATTTTAATTTCATGAAATTAATTTATTTGTTTGAAAACAAAATTAATGTAATTTAAATATGGAATTGTGAAAAGTAGTATTGTATCAAAAATACAGTCAATGAATTGTATTTAAGGCCAGCTAAACATTTTGTGTCCCAGTAATATTTGAAAAAAGGCAAGATTTTCCCATTCACCCACCAGTTTTGCATCTTTCCGCAATACAAAAATACTTGTCTGCAGCACAAATTGAAGATTGATCAATTCTGCACATGTTAGTATCTTTATTTTTGCCTGACAATTTACAGTTGCTGCGAACAACTGGTTCCTGTGAACTGATGTCAGAAAATAATCCGTTTTCAGATTAAGTAGGCGTGGCCTGCCCATATATGGTCAGGCTCCACCCACCCACAATCCATTTTCGGATTAATCTGAAAACAGATTATTTCCCTAGTGTGTCTCCAACTGAGACGCCATTGCAGTTTTCAGGGTCACTTCGCGTGACGACGCGGGACGTCTGCTTTTGGTAAACTCGCGCGCGTCCAGCATCGGCCAACCGCAAACATGAAGAAACGGCCGATCCAGACGCAATTAAGCGACTTTTCTCTTCGAAGAGGTACGTGAAGTCTGAATCGGGTATAGCTAATGTGGTAAATTTCGAGATGAGGTCCACCAATAATTTGTTTTGTTGAAAATTTTGCATTTTATAGTTTTTTATGCCCTGATCCCAAATCTGCTAATTTAATCCTCGCCCGGCCCAGTGTGGGGGGGGGGCTTTCAACACTGGCGGATCCAAGGGGGGGGGGGCGGCAGGGGCTAAAGCCCCCCCCCCAAATCACGCTCGGGGAGGGCTGCAATAGAAATTAGCCCCCCAATTCCGCGACACAGGTGGTAAAAAACCGAAATGTTCGCGGCGCTTCGCGCCGCCTACTCAACAACCCACAGTTCCGTTTCCAATTTTCCATGTGTATCCATGTGTAAAACGTAAATTTTCGCGGCGCAGTCAACAGCGTACACTGTTCTTCGAGGCTCGGCCAGCTACGAAAATCCTGTATTGGGCCGATACAAATTGTGCAGCAATCCAAGCCAAAATGAAAATTTCCGCGCCGTTTCGCGGCGCCAACTTAACAATTCCCGGAGTTTCTGTCGCTTCAAAAATCTTGTTTTGTGCCTATAAATTATGCGCAACAATTTATGCGAAAATGCCAAAACTTCAATTTCCGCACCCGTCCGCCGCACCATCTCAGCAAAAGACGGAACGGCGCCCCTCACGGCTGCGGCACGTCTGCTGAGGTCGGATGCCCTCGGCTGCGATGGTGGCAGCGACGG
This sequence comes from Trachythela sp. YZ-2020, assembly GCA_016169945.1. Taxonomy (NCBI): domain Eukaryota; kingdom Metazoa; phylum Cnidaria; class Anthozoa; order Malacalcyonacea; family Clavulariidae; genus Trachythela; species Trachythela sp. YZ-2020. Next base: position 17,519 of record JADLSH010000383.1, on the reverse strand, counting down.
GGGCAGCTGGGCTGCGTTTCTCGCGGTTGCTGTACACTGTAAAAAAAGTTTAGCTCCAACGTTGCTAAATAGATGCTAAATGGGTGCTAATTACCAAATTTAGCACATATTTGTCAATACAGATGCTTATTAGGGGCGGCGGATTCCGGGGGGCAGGGTGTGCAGTTGCACACCCTGAAAATCTGGAGGGTGTGCAAAACCCCCATTTTGCACACCCTGATCCCATGGAGGCCCCCTTTGCATTATATTAGAAGCATGAACTTTGATGTCAAAAGATGCCGCCGGTTCAGGCGCAGCCTTGTGCCAACAGGAGCCTCCCTGATGGTTACTACAGGAGGCCCTGATGCAGGATGCTTACAGGAGGCCCCCTGATGGTTACTACAGGAGACATTGATGCCAACAGGAGGCCCCCTGCTGGTTATGTACAGGAGGCTATGATGCAGAATGCTTACAGGAGGCCCCCTGATGGTTACTACAGGAGACGTTGATGCCAACAGGAGGCCCCCTGATGGTTACTACAGGAGACATTGATGCCAACTGGAGGCTCCCTGATGGTTACTACAGGAGGCCCTGATGCAGGATGCTTACAGGAGGCCCCCTGATCGTTACTACAGGAGGCCCTGATTTTGGATGCTTGCAGGAGGCCCCCTGATGGTAACTACAGGAGATATTGATGCCAACAGGAGGCCCCCTGATGGTTACTACAGGAGACATTGATGCCAACTGGAGGCTCCCTGATGGTTACTACAGGAGGCCCTGATGCAGGATGCTTACAGGAGGCCCCCTGATCGTTACTACAGGAGGCCCTGGTGCAGGATGCTTGCAGGAGGCCCCCTGATGGTAACTACAGGAGATAGTGATGCCAACAGGAGGCCCCCTGATGGTTAGGTGCAGGAGGCCCCCTGATGCAGAATGCTTACAGGAAGCCCCCTGATGGTTACTACAGGGGACGTTGATGCCAACAGGAGGCCCCCTGATGGTTACTGCATGAGGTATTGATGCTTACAGGAGGCCCCTTGATGGTTACTACAGGAGGCCCTGGTGCAGGATACTTACATGAGGACATGATGCAGGATGCTTACAGGAGGCCCCCTGATGGTTACTACAGGAGGCCCTGATGCAGGATGCTTACAGGAGGCCCCCTGGTCGTTACTACAGGAGGCCCTGATGCAGGATGCTTGCAGGAGGCCCCTGATGGTAACTACAGGAGATATTGATGCCAACAGGAGGCCCCCTGGTGGTTAGGTGCAGGAGGCTATGATGCAGAATGCTTACAGGAGGCCCCCTGATGGTTACTACAGGGGACGTTGATGCCAACAGAAGGCCCCCTGATGGTTACTGCAGGAGACATTGATGCCAACAGGAGGCCCCTGATGGTTACTGCATGAGGTATTGATGCTTACAGGAGGCCCCTTGATGGTTACTACAGGAGGCCCTGATGCAGGATACTTACAGGAGGCCCCCTGATGCTTACTACAGGAGGCCCTGATGCAGGATGCTTACAGGAGGCCCCCTGATGGTTACTACAGGAGACATTGATACCAACAGGAGGCCTCCTAATGGTCACTGCATGAGGTATTAATGCTTACAGGAGGCCCCCTGATGGTTACTACAGGAGACATTGTTGCCAACAGGAGGCCCCCTGATGGTTAGGTACAGGAGGCTATGATGCAGAATGCTTACAGGTCCCCTGATGGTTACTACATGAGACGTTGATGCCCACAGGAGGCCCCCTGATAGTTACTACAGGAGACATTGATGCCAACAGGAGGCCCCATGATGGTTACTACATGAGACGTTGATGCCCACAGGAGGCCCCCTGATAGTTACTACAGGAGACATTGATGCCAACAGGAGGCCCCATGATGGTTACTGCATGAGGTATTGATGCTTACAGGAGGCCCCCTGATGGTTACTACAGGAGGCCCTGGTGCAGGAGACTTACAGGAGGCCCCCTGATGCTTACTACAAGAGGCCCTGATGCAGGATGCTTACAGGATGCGCCCTGATGGTTACTACAGGAGACATTGATGCAAACAGGAGGCCCCCTGATGTTTATTACAGGAGGCCCTGATGCAGGGTACTTACAGGAGGCCCCTGATGCTTACTACAGGAGGCCCTGATGCAGGATGCTTACAGGAGGCCCACTGAAGGCCCTGATGCAGGATGCTTACAGGAGGCCCACTGATGGTTACTACAGGAGACATTGATGGCAACAAGAGGCCCCTCACTGACGGCCGCCTTGGCTCCGAAAGGGGGGCCAACATATCTTTTGGCCCCGCCTTTGACTACTGGCTTGACTGGGAAAATAGGGCGCTATTGCCTGCCAAGCAGGCGCGCAACCAGGATTTTTCGATGGGGGGGTCCTGGCAAAGGCGGATCCAGCCACCATTGGGGGTCTAAATTTCAATAATTTCTTCGATCTTTAAAAACTAATCGGATTTGGGCTGCTTTCGAGGTGGTAGGTAGTTTAAACATAACACTTTGTGCTTATTGATTCAATCAATGTGATTAGATTTCGGGAAAACCCAACTTTTGTGGCAGTCGATTTTTTGGCGTCCGTGACCTTATTTGTACTTTGAAATCGGTTGATTTCAAACTTCAAATATGCTCCAGCAGTCGATTTTTGGCGTCCGGGACTAGATTTGCACTTTGAAATCGGCTGTTTTCAAACCTCAAATATGCTCCAGCAGTCGATTTTTTGGCGTCCGGACTTGATTTGCACTTTGAAATCGGCTGTTTTCAAACCTCAAATATGCTCCAGGAGTCGATTTTTTGGCGTCCCGGACTTGATTTGCACTTTTTAATCGGCTGTTTTCAAACCTCAAATATGGTCCAGGAGTCGATTTTTTGGCGTCCCGGACTTGATTTGCACTTTGAAATCGGCTGTTTTCAAACCTCAAATATGCTCCAGAGTCGATTTTTCGCGTCCCGGACTTGATTTGCACTTTGAAATCGGCTGTTTTCAAACCTCAAATATGCTCCAGGAGTCGATTTTTTCGCGTCTGGACTTGATTTGCACTTTGAAATCGGCTGATTTCAAACCTCAAATATGCTCCAGGAGTCGATTTTTCGCGTCCCGGACTTGATTTTCACTTTGAAATCGGCTGATTTCAAACCTCAAATATGCTCCAGGAGTCGATTTTTTGCGTCCCGGACTTGATTTGCACTTTGAAATCGGCTGTTTTCAAACCTCAAATATGCTCCAGGAGTCGATTTTTTCGCGTCCCGGACTTGATTTGCACTTTGAAATCGGCTGATTTCAAACCTCAAATATGCTCCAGGAGTCGATTTTTTCGCGTCCCGGACTTGATTTGCACTTTGAAATCGGCTGTTTTCAAACCTCAAATATGCTCCAGGAGTCGATTTTTTCGCGTCCGGGACTTGATTTTCACTTTGAAATCGGCTGATTTCAAACCTCAAATATGCTCCAGGAGTCGATTTTTCGCGTCCCGGACTTGATTTTCACTTTGAAATCGGCTGTTTTCAAACCTCAAATATGCTCCAGGAGTCGATTTTTTTCCGTCCCGGACTTGATTTGCACTTTGAAATCGGCTGATTTCAAACCTCAAATATGCTCCAAGAATCGATTTGTTTGATGCTCCACACCTGGCTGGCCTCCGATTGAAATCGGCGCCAGGGCCGATTTTTCCGGGATTCAAATTCAAACCTCAAATATGCTCCAGGAGTCGATTTTTTTGGCGTCCGGGACTTGATTTGCGCTTTGAAATCGGCTGATTTCAAACCTCAAATATGCTTCAGGAGTCGATTTTTTGCCGTCCGGCGCGGGCGTAGGGCAATTGAAGCGGCCTATCGTCGCCGGGCGCCAGTTGGCGCAGGACCCTGAGGCTTAACGTGTGGCCCATGAAAATGAGGGCCGCCACAGATTCTGCTGATCACTTCGGTTACTGCGATTTCAGTGCAGGTCAGCCGCAGAAAGCACTTTTCCCCATCGATGTGGCTGAGGGCGCAACGATTTTCCTTCTTCGATTTTGGCAAACATCATCTTAGGTGGTCTTTAGGGTGCTGACAAGTAAGTATTCCCCACCTTTTCACAATATGAATTTATCCCGATCCAAGGTCCAAAAAGCCTATGTAAGGCTTCCGAATATGGGTGGGTCCTGGGACCCCCAGGACCCCCCTGGTTGCGCCTCTGCTGCCAAGTGCATTAAATTGTTTTAAAATTATAGAAAATTTTCGCGCGGCTTCGTCGCGCCTCTGTCAGTGACCGAATTTTCACTGCGAAACAGCCATTTTTTCAGGATCGAGTGCACCCCCACGGCGCCCGTGGGGGTGCACTCGCCGCGCCGAAGGCGCGAAGGCATCGCCGAAGGCATCCCTTTGGGCGCCGAAGGCATCCCTTTCTTCCGGGAAAATAGGGCGCTATTGTCTGCCAAGTGCATTGAATGTTTTTAAAATTTCCAAAATTTTCGCGCGGCTTCTCCGCGCGTCTGTCAGTGAACAAGTCTTTGCCGCTAAGCGGCGATTTTTTTTTCAGGATCGAGGGCACCCCACGGGCCACGACGCCCTCCCGGGAAAATAGGGCGCTATTGCCTGCCAAGTGCATTAAATGGTTTTAAAATTATCCAAAATTTTCGCGCGGCTTCGCCGCGCGTCTGTCAGTGATCGAATTTTCACTGCGAAGCGGCGATTTTTCAGGATCGAGGGCACCCTCACGACGCCCTGTTGGGCGCCAAAGGCGCCACTTTATTCCGGGAAAATATGGCGCTATTGCCTGCCAAGTGCATTAAATGGTTTTAAAATTATTTTTAAAAATCGCGCGGCTTCGCCGCGCGTCTGTCAGTGATATAATTTTCGCCGCGAAGCGGATATTTTTTCAGGATCGAGGGCACCCCCACGACGCCCTCTTGGGCGCCCCTTTCTTCCGGGAAAATAGGGCGCTATTGCCTGCCAAGTGCATTAAATGGTTTTAAATTATCAAAAACGAGCTGTCAGTGATCGCATTTTCGCGGCGATTTGGTGAAAAATAGTGGGCGAAATCCGGGGAGAAAAAATGGGGTAGGTTAACTTGAACTCGTTGGAAAATGTGCCCCCCCCCCCCCCAACCGAGCGGCTGGATCCGCCCCTGGTGGCCCCCTTTATCAGTCGTCTGGGGCCGCCCCTGGGCCCCCTGATGGTTTGGTACAGGAGGCATGATGCAGAATGCTTACAGGAGGCCCCCTGATGGTTACTGTCTGTCTGCAGGATGTATTTATGCTAACATGAGGCCCCCTGATGGTTACTACAGGAGGCCCTGCTGCAGGATGCTTAGTCCAGTGGCGGCGGATTCCAATTTCGGGAGGGTGGGCAAAATTTCCATCTCGAAGGTACACTCACCATGTTGTCATTTTTAACGAATTTTGGCCTGAAATCGACACATGTCTTTTGGGACCAGGGGCGGATCCAGCCGCTCGGTTTGGGGGGGGGGGCACAAATTTTCCAACGAGTTCAAGTTACCTACCCCCATTTTTTCTCCCGGATTTCGCCCACTATTTTTCACCAAATCGCCGCTTCGCGGCGAAAATACGATCACTGACAGACGCGCGACGAAGCCGCGCGATTTTTTGATAATTTAAAACCATTTAATGCACTTGGCAGGCAATAGCGCCCTATTTTCCCGGAAGAAAGGGGTGCCTTCGGCGCCCAAGAGGGCATCGTGGGGTGCCCTCGATCCTGAAAAAATCCGCTTCGCGGCGAAAATTCGATCACTGACAGACGCGCGGCGAAGCCGCGCGAATTTTTTATAATTTTAAAACCATGTAATGCACTTGGCAGGCAATAGCGCTCTATTTTCCCGGAAGAAAGTGGCGCCTTCGACGCCCAAGAGGGCGTCATGGGGGTGCCTTCGATCCTGAAAAAATCGCCGCTTCGCGGCGAAAATTCCATCACTGACAGACGCGCGGCGAAGCGGCGCGATTTTTGGTGTTGATAATTTTAAACCATTTAATGCACTTGGCAGGCAATAGCGCCCTATTTTCCCGGAAGAAAGGGGCGCCTTCGGCGCCCAAGAGGGTGTCGTGGCCCGTGGGGGTGCCCTCGAACCTGAAAAAAATCGCCGCTTCGCGGCGAAAATTCGATCACTGACAGACGCGCGGCGAAGCCGCGCAAATTTTTCGGATAATTTTAAAACCATATAATGCACTTGACAGGCAATAGCGCCCTATTTTCCCGGAAGAAAGGGGCGCCGAACCTCGATCCTGAAAAAATCGCCGCTTCGCGGCGAAAATGCAAATACTGACAGACGCGCGGCGAAGCGGCGCAATTTTTTTTATAATTTTAAAACCATTTAATGCACTTGGCAGGCAATAGCGCCCTATTTTCCCGGAAGAAAGGGGTGCCTTCGGCGCCCAACAGCGTGTCGTGGCCCGTGGGGATGCCCTCGAACCTGAAAAAAAATCGCCGATTTGGGGCGAAAATTCGATCACTGGACTCGCGGCGAAGCCGCGCAATTAAAACCATTTAATGCACTTGGCAGGCAATAGCGCCCTATTTTCCCGGAAGAAAGGGGTGCCTTCGGCGCCCAAGTGGGCGTCGTGGGGGTGCCCTCGATCCTGAAAAAATCGCCGCTTCGCGACAAAAATTCAATCACTGACAGACGCGCGGCGAAGCCGCGCGAATTTTTGTGTTGTCTACCAATAAAAATGAAAAATTGTAGACGCACAAAATGAAACTAAACGCATATTAGAGAAAATAACTGACAACTTTGGGGGAGGGGGGACAAACATAGTTGTGCCCCCACCACATTTCGTTTGGGGGGGGACGTGCCCATTGTGCCCCCCTGTATCCGCCCCTGTTTGGGACCCTCTTCCTTCTGAAAAAAATCGATTTTTTCTCAATTTTTGAAAATTCAAAGATTTTGACCCCAAATTCGGAACCAGCGCCCCAGACAACGTGGTTGTCAGTCTCTTTTGTTTTATAATGTCTTCAAATTTGGCGCTGACACGCTACATCATTTTTCCGACATTGTCCCCTTTTTTGGTCTCCTGACTTTGCCATTGGGAAATTTTGGACTTTTGACGCTTCAGCAATGTAGTTTAGACATAGTCAATTGATTTGAGCCATCTCCCATCAAAATCGTAGGTACGGTAACCGGGTCGTATCGGATCGGATCGGAATCGTATCGGAATCGTGGGAACACAATTCCGATACCTATGTACTTTTTTCGTCACTTTGACTTGCGCTGATGAGCTACCAAATTACTGTCTCTTTCCTTGGTAAACAAAAACGTACGACTACTTTGAAGGAAATTTGGCATTTCCTTTATTTGCAACTACGGATACCATAAAAACAGGTGATCGATGCTCGGGCCAAAAGAGGGTGGGCAAAAATATAGTTTTGCCCACCCTACTTTTTGACAGGGTGGGCAAGCGCCCACCCTGCCCCCCGGAATCCGCCGCCACTGATGTTTACAGGGGGCCCCTGATGCCCCTATGGGAGGCCCCTAGTTTGGGAGGCCCCCAGTTGTAGGAGGCCCCATGGTGACTTTGCACACCCTCCCGAAAATTGAATCCGCCGCCACCCGCCTTAAAATAAGTACCATGTCACAGAATATGGCTTAGGCTAAGCACCATATGCTTCAAGATGCTAGAATTTAGCACTAGGTACTAGATCGGCGCTAATAGCGGGAAATCTTTAGCATAAGCCCATATATTTGGTGCTTCAATCAAGCATCTAACCCATAAATGATGCTAGGTTTTAGCAGGAGATGCTAAATTGACACTAATAACGTCATTAGTTTTGGTCACTGTAAAAAATATAGCTCCAGCATTGCTAAATGGATGCTAAATTACCAATTTTAGCACATATTTACAAATAAAGATGCTTAAAACAAGTACCTGGTTAACTAAATCGAGCTTAAGCTAAGCACCATATCCTTCAAGATGCTAGACTTTAGCACTAGGTACTAGATCGGTACGGTGGCACAAACAGATTTTTAGCACTTGTGTACTGGATCGGTACGGTGGCACAACCCCTATGAACTTTAGCACTAGGTACTAGATCAATTACAGTGGCTTCCCCCATACTACCAGGGGTACAACTAGGGGGGTCAAAGGCATGCGCGTATCCGGGGGCTTTTGATCACTGGGGAAAATCTGTATTTTGGGACCATTTTATCCATACACTGCCATAGGCGTAATGTTAAATTATCTGAAACTTACTGGGGAAATTTCCCCACTTTCCCCAGTGGTGGATACGCCCATGGTCAAAGGGGGCAATTGCCCCCCCTTACGGCCGATATTTTACCATTTTCCCATAGGCCCTGCCCATCATCAAAGTTTTGCCCTCCCTTTTAACATTGGCTTGCCCCCCCTTAAGAAATCCTGGTTACGCCCCTGCACACTGCTGATGTCACTCCGGTACCCGGCGACGTCACCTATCAAGGCCTTATAATACATTTATTTCATTTATGCTGCGCAGTTAAATATGGAAGATATTTTAAATATAAGTATAAACATAAAAAATATTTGTAATAACAAGTCCCGACGGTTTGCCTTCGAGTGGGGGGCGTGCGTGAACTCTCAATGGACATCGTTTGGAAAAGGTGAAAAGTCCCCGCCCCGTTGGATTCGATCCGGTGCCTCTGGCACTGGGCCAGCGTAATCCGCGAATGTGATTGGCTGTTGCAATGCGCCTAACCAACTAGGCCACGGAGACCGGCCGCCGACGCGTCGCCGAACGCCGGCCTCCGGACCCCAGTGACGTCACAAGTATTTATGGCCCTAGAATACTGTACCTGTATTATAAGGCCCTGAGCGAAAACCGTTTTGAAATCAAATTCAAATGGGTGTGTTATTGAATTTGACAATGGTCGGTTTCGTGCTGTATTTTGATATTTGAGAAGGCGGAGATATCAGTATCGGTAAGTATTTCTCCATGCTAGGCGAGGTATAACGCCGTTTTCAGTCACATCAGCCAGGTACAGGTATTGGCCAGTCTGCAAAACGTGGCAATTCAGTGGGGATTATCAGGGCCGTATAGTACCTAGATATAGGGGATTATAGTGGTTTTGCTTTCCATTTTTGAAAAAAAATCCATAAATGGGAATGCTGTTTCCAAAAATGGGAACGCAATTGACCTATTTTCCTCTTAACCCAAAGGCGCACCAGGAGACAAAAAAGCGCATCTAGCCTCTAACTGCACCAGATGCGCCACATTCAGTGCTATATTTTCGGCCTTGAAGTTGGGGAATCGGTACTTGAACTGGCCCACATAGTTTTTTAAGTCAGTCAGGGAAATTATGGTAAAAAGTTCCATTTTTGGAACTGTTCCATTTTTGGAACTATAGTTCATTTTTTTGCGATGGCCCAATCAACGTGGGACTTTTATAATCAATGCACGTTATTTCAGCACGCTTTTTCGACGATATTATTTTGAACTGAAGGGGGTCAACCGGTTGAACCGGGCCCATCCATTTCAAGGTCGTTGACCCCAGAAGGGGATAGTGGTGACGTAGGTCCCAATTATAAATAAATAATGTGGCATCCCGAATGCATGCAAAGCTACGTCATCCTGTCGTCACGCATGTACCGACCTACATACTTTGGATATACCCGTAGCTCAATATACCCTGGGTTGAATTGCCGAGTTGTTTTGGCATTTTACATATGTCCTGATAATTTCCGAACGCTTCTTGAGACATAGAAGCCATGTCACTGTCAACGCTACGCGAGAAGAAGCCGCGTGCTAGGCCGTTAGACGTCCAAGCAAGAGAAGTCGTGTACCAGGTATTTTCGTATTGCCAAGACGAAAAGGAGCGCTGCATTACGGTCAACGGAAACGATAAAGGAGCGGACGAGAATGAGAATGAGAAATGTTTCCTGGTGACACCGAGACGAATAACTGAACGGGTTAGCGCTATGACAGGTGTATCTGAAAGGACGGTGAAACGGATAATTCAAGAGGTCAAGCAAGGAGGTGAGGTAATGCCAACTAAGACAAGAGATTCCTGGAGTGGTGTCACAGCCAAGCTGGACGATTTCGACATATGCTCCCTCAGACAACTTGTCCACCGTATGTACAGGGCAGGTGAGCACGTGACGTTGGACACGTTGCTGGAGAAGGTGCATGAACAGCTTCCGCTGCAGCTCAGTCGGTCATCCCTGCGGAAGGTGCTGCTCGCCAACGGTTTCCGCTTCCGCAAGATGGACTCACGGAAGGTCCTGATGGAAAGGCCCAACGTGGTTTCGGCCAGGGCCCGCTTCCTACGCAGGATGCGTGAAATAAGATCTGAGGAACCACTGCGACCAATAATTTACCTCGACGAGACGTGGTTCTGCCAGTATGACTGTGCGAACCGTGCGTGGCTAGACCAACAGGAGGTCACGGGGCGTAAGCAGACGGTTGGGAAGGGGAAACGACTCATCATCGTCCATGCCGGCAGCAGAGAAGGGTTTGTGCCAAATGCACTGCTCGCTATCTGGACTGATGGGAAGAAGCTTGACTATCACGACTCGATGAATGCGCAGTCATTTGAGGAATGGTTCATGGTTCTCCTGAAGAACATACCGGAAAAGTCAGTGATAGTCATGGACAATGCACCGTATCACAGTCGCCAGCAGAATAAGTCACCCACAGCGTCCAGCAACAAGGAGGAGATAAGGCAGTGGCTACGCACCAACAACATTGACTTCGAGGAGAACATGCTGAAAGTGGAGCTTCTGGAGGTGGTCAAACGGGCCAACCACAACAAGACGCTCATGTCGACGAATCCAGCTCCATGAGCACGGCCACAAATCGTGGAGATTGGCCTCCAGTAACTGTGACCTAAACCCGATAGAGATGATATACCAAGTGAAGAAATTCTAGAAATCGCAGGATCGTAACCACAGACGCCTCGGAGTGCAGTGAGTTCTTGGTTGAGAGGCGGTGGGGTTAGTATCTGTTGCCGGATCGCGTGGGACAGGTGTTGCGAAACACGTCGTGGAGAAGGAGGAAGAGTACTGGGACAGGAGATTGCGGTCGATCAGATTGAAACCCTTCATCATCTGTATGGATCAGCGATAGCAGCAGCGATCAGTGACAGCGAATGATGCAACCCAGTTTTCCCTGGCTCTTCCCCAAACCGCCTGGTGTCACGGGCGGGTTCTGCTGGCCGCCGTTGGGGCTCAGGCGCGCCTGTCGTTGCTGCTGACTCCAGACACGTTGCGCCGGCGCCAGTCTCGGCTGGCGGACACTACTGCGAGCAGGTGGCTCGGAGAAACATTGCTTTTTGAGTTTACGCAAGGCGCTGAAACATGCAGCGTTTGGCATTGCAGACAGATAGCGTGCTGCGCATGGCGCGAACAGCACCGCACATACTGCAGTGGCGCTCGTATCAAGCAGGTTCACACCAGTTGGCGCAGATATCGACGAATGGGCACATTTTTGCATGAATGGTGTGATCTTTGCGGAGGCACGGCAAATTACTTAGGGCGGTGTTCGAAACAACGCAAGCTGCCTCGTTCAGCTCCGATGACTTTGCGGCCTTTTTGAGAAACCGACGCTGTTCTTCACACAGGAGACTGATCATTTGACACAGGATGCCTTCCCCGCCGACGACGCCAGGAGACATTCAACATCGAGAGCTCACTGCGCTGACATCTTCTCGCAGGGCTCCACATCGAAACAAAGACAGGTCTACGACCGAAACATCTTCAGGAGTCGGGGACTATTGCACTTGTAGCATTCCGCATTGTGGTTATGTAAATTGCTTGAACATGGGAGGAATGCTTCAACGTAAATAGGGTTTCGCAGCCTTACTTCGAGAACATAAGCCCATTGTGAAAGAATGCCTGTACGCTCTATTACCCGACTGTAATATTTGGCCACTGTGGCATTGCCAGGCTGGCTGACCAGTGCTTGGGTCACTATAATGTTCCCAATCACCGATTAGTGGGAACCGTCGTCTAGTGAGCCGAGTCTCATGTTCAGCTTTTCCTCTCATTTTGAGCGGAAAACAATGCGTGGAACACACTGTGCTGCTACAGACTCCTGAACAGGTGCCTTCGAATCACTGCAGCCACAGTCAGGAGTCTTCATTGAGCCGACTATCGTCCACACATGTGTCGGTGGCGAGATCACAGCTTGTGTCGACAGTCAGCACAGACGCCATCGTTTTTAGCTGCTGATTGTCACGTGAAATAACGCCAGGTACGTTGATTAAATATCGCAAAAAATGAACTATAGTTCCATAATAGCAGCCGCAGTTTTCAAAAATGTTAGCGTTCGTCGTGCAAAGCTCATTTTCTGAAAATAAATGTTAGTGGCGTTGGTCAAACCGATTTTCGTCAGGTTTTCAGTGCAATGCCTTCTGCCTGGAAATGGAATTATCATATCGCGTTTCTGCCCCAGCTTGATTTGAGGTTAACGTTGCCAGAACATTGTTAACAATATCTTTGTTTTAGTTACAATCGAGAACTGAGGTAAATATGGCTTCGTTGTTGCCGCGTCATCTGCCACTGCTTCATGAATCATGCAGTGCACGACGCTGATTGGCGGACAGCAGCCGTCAGCAGTAACAGACGCCATGAACAGCCAATATGCCTCGATGTAAACATTGGTTCTCGATTGTAAAACAAAGGAAAATACAATAGTTTGCGAACTACAATTAAGCCACTCGAACTGGGAATGGTAGAAAATGTATGATGATTCTGTTTCCACCAGGCAGAAGACCCGAATTTGCTTTAGGAAACCCAAAAATTGATTTGATGACGCAATTAGTGAAAGCCAGTTAATGAGTTCGACGTTGGGGGATTACCGCGTACCTATTTTTTGGAAATTCACCATTTTTTGGAATAAATGCCAGGTTCTGTAAAATAATCTTTGTCTATAGTTTGACTTAGTAGTGCCATTAGTGGTGTATTTCAACATAAATAGTTGGACACACACTAGTGGTAATTCATTTTTAGATTAAATACATTTCTCAGATTATTATATCTGAAAATGGATTAATCTAAAAACGGATTATTTCCCTAGTGTGTCTCCAACTGACATGACAGAAATACACCACTAGTAACACTTCAGTCGGGGAAACTATGGTAAAAAGTTCCATTTTTGGAACCTGGAACTAGTTCCAAAAATGGGTACGCAGTTTCCAAAAATGGGTACGGTAATCCCAAGGTCAGACCCATTAACCACTAGTGGCGTCATCAAATCAATTTTCGGGTTTCCTAAAGCAAATTCGGGTCTTCTGCCTGGTGGAAACAGAATCATCATATCTTTTTCTACCATTCCCAGTTCGAGTGGCATAATTGTAGTTCGCAAACTATTGTATTTTTCTTTGTTTTACAATCGAGAACCAATGTTTACATCAGGCATGTTTTCATGGCGTCCCTGTTTACTGCTGATGGCTGCTGTCCGCCAATCAGTGCTGCGCAGTGTGCAATGCTGATTGGCAGACAGCAGGTGGCAGCAGTAAACGGGGATGCCATGAACATGCCCCTCAGTTCTCGATTGTAAAACAAAGATATTTATCAATGTTCGCGAACTATGATTAAGCTGCTCAAACAAGGAATGGTAGAACAAGGTATGATGATTCCATTTCCACCAGGCAGAAGACCCGAATTTGCTTTAGGAAACCTGAAAATCAATTTGATGACGCCACTGGCAGTTTATTTTCGAAAATGGGCTCTGACCTTGGGACGCCATACCCATTTTTGGAAACTGCGTACCCATTTATGGAACTATAGTTCATTTTTTTTGCGATGGCCCAATCAACGTGGTACCTTGGCGTTATTTTCACGTGACATTAGCCTAAAAATCCAACGAAGATAACGATGTCGGCAGTCGAAAATGCGGTATCGGCGGGCTGGGCCAGTCTCCCGCCCCCGGCCCAGGGCTGGGGACAGAATCGGCTCAATGGAGGCCTCCTGACAGTGCCACAGTGACAGTTCAGAGCCTGTTCAAGGGGTCTGTAAAAGCAGCTACAGTGACCCACGCATTTGAGGCTCCATAAAATGAAGGAAAACAGTTATGGGATTCGGCTCACTTTAGTTTGACAGTTCCCCTTAATAAATTGATTATTATGGTGACCCAGCCTGAGTCACCAGCCTGGGTCACCTAGGCTGGTGGCCCAGGCTGTTACAAGGCATTCTCTTCAGACAATGGGCCCCTGGCCGAGCTTTTCGGGGCCCATGTTCTCCCGAAATAGGGACCTGCGAACCCTATTTTGGGAGCGTTTCGCTTCGCTCCGGGGACCAAGTGAACCCACATAACCCGCAATGCGGGTCTGCAATTGCAACAATTTCCCCCGACTCCTGTGTCAGTCAGGGGTCCTTTTGTTTCGATCATGGGGGCCTCTGGGAGATATCAACGAGGGGAAGGGTCTCTTGGGCATCTCAGTGTGGGGTCTCCTGTGTCGGTCGGGGGGAGGGCTCCTGTGTCAATGATCAGTCTCCTGTGTTGATCAAGGAGGGCATACAGCGTCAGTTTCTCCACTTCGCGTCACGGACTGAACAGAATACGTTGTTTTTTCGAGGCACCGCCCACTTTAAAAGTAATTTACCGTGCCTGTCCTTTCTGTTCAGCAAGGTCACACCATTCATGCAAAAAATGTGAATTCCCACGTCGTTATCGCCGCGCCAACTGAACAATGAACCTACGCTACATTCTGAGGCGCCACCCGCTGAAAAATATATTCTGCGGTGCCTATATTTACTGCGCAGCCATGTCACACACATAATGCCAAAACAAACATATATTTCAGCGCCGCTTCACGGCTCAAACTCAAAACAATGTTTCTCCGAGGAGCCACCTGCTCACAGTGGTCACCGCCAGCCACCAGGTCCGGGAACGGCGCCGGCAACGTGCAGGTCCGACAGCGGCGGCCACGACGGGCGCGCCCGAGCCCCCAACGGCCGCCAGCAGAACCCGCCCCGTGACACCAGGCGGACAGGAAGAAGCCAGGAGAGCTGGGTCGCATCATTCGCTGTCACTGTCACTACTGCTATCGCTGTCCATACAGATGATGAAGGGTTCAATCTGATCAGCCACGATCTCACTCTCCCAGTACTCTTCCTCCTTCTCCACGACGTGACTGCAGCACCTGTCCCACGCGTCCGGCGAGATACTGGCCACCGCCTCTGTAACCAAGGAACTCACTGCACTCAGGCGTCCTGTATGGTTACGGTCCCTCACAAATTTCTTCACTTGAGCCCATATCATCTCTATCGGGTTTAGGTCACAGTTATACGGAGCCAATCTCACGATTTCGTGGCCGTGCTCGCGGGCTAGTTCGTCGACATGGTACGTCTTGTTGTGGTTGGCCCGTTTGACCACCTCCAGAAGCTCCACTTTCAGCATGTTCTCCTCGAAGTCAATGTTACATAAAGACATAAAAGACATAAAAGGTTGATGACAAACAGCGAGCCACAAGGGCCCATCGAGGTTTGTCCAAATCCTATCACCTACCTACTTACCTACCTGCCTACCTACTTACCTACCTGCCTACCTACCTACCAACCTATCTACCTATTTACCTATTTACCTACCACCTACCTACCTACAACATTAAAAACTATACACTCATTCCTCTGACTCATAATACCTGTCTAATCTGCTCTTAAAACATGGCAATGAAGGATCTGGTGACTACCTCATCCGCAACTCCATTCCAATAATTGACTACTCTCATGCTGAACGACATCAAACGACTTCTAGTTCTACACCTAATCTTCTTCAAGTTGCATTGGTTGCCTCTAATCCTGGGTTGGTGAACTAGCACACCATTTAAATCAACCTTATCTATCCCATTCAAAACTTTAAACACCTCTATTAAATCCCCTCTGAGACGTCTATACCTAAGAGAAAATAGCTTGAGTGTTCTAAGCCTATCGCCATACTCCATATTATGTAACCCAGATATCATCTTAGTAGCTCTACGTTGAACTCTTTCCAGGCTGTGAATATCCTTAAGAAAATATTGTCCCCATGCCTGAACACAGTATTCCAGGTGTGGTCTAACATATGCCAAGTACAATTTTTGACAAACCTCCTTACTTTTATAGTTAATATTCAGATTTATACACCCAAGCATTTTTAAAGCCTTTACCTCTAGCGATTGCACATTGCTTTTCAGCTTTAGGTCATTTTGAGATCACCAATTCCATGGTCCTTTTCATCCTCAATAATGTCTAGTGCTCGCCCTTCCATATGATATTCATTATAATTGATATCGCTGCTCTTACCGCCTAAATGCATTACCTTACACTTATCATAGTTAAAAGACATTTGCCATCTACTAGCCCAGTTTGTTAATGTGTCCAAATCCATCTGAATATCTCCACCATCCGTAGTGCCTGAAGGCCTACCAACAATTTTTTATATCATCGGCAAATTTCCATAAATTCTTGGTTGTTAATCCGTTTTTGGATGTGGTTAACAAAATGATAAAAGAAGTGGGCCAAGGACAGACCCCTGGGGAACACCGCTCTCCACCACCTCCCACTGCGATTTTGACCCATTTAGTACCACCCTCTGTCTCCTGTCTGATAACCAAACCTTAATCCAGTGAAAAACAGGTCCCCTAATTCCATGAAGCCAAAGTTGGTGCAAAAGTCTTTGATGAGGTACCTTATCAAAAGCCTTGCTGAAATCCAAGTAAATGACATCTAACTTATTACCCTGGTCTAGTTCGCTGTTAACATATTCTAAATATTCTAAAAGATTCGTCAAACATGACCTACCAGATCTAAATCCATGCTGACTGCTGTGAATTAAATCATGCCTGTCAAGAAACGCCTGAATGCCAGATTTTATTAATTTCTCTAAGACCTTACACACTAGAGATGTCAGACTAACTGGACGGTAATTGTAACACAATTCTTTTTGTGGCTACCTTTTTGAATATAGGCACAACGCTTGCATTCCTCCAATCATCAGGAATTTCTGAGAAAGCTAAAGACCTGCAAAATATTATGAAAAGCGGGGCAGCTAACTCTTCTGCACACTCATTTAAAACACGGCCATATATTTCATCTGGCCCAGCAGCCTTATTCGTTTTAATTTCCTTCAATCTATCCCTCACTACAGCCTGAGTTAGGATCCAAAGCTTCTATATTATCTTCAACCAAGTTGGGCTCTACAAACAGATGAACTTAAATCAGATTCCTTGGTGAATACTG
The DNA here is from genome assembly GCA_016169945.1 of Trachythela sp. YZ-2020. Lineage (NCBI taxonomy): Eukaryota > Metazoa > Cnidaria > Anthozoa > Malacalcyonacea > Clavulariidae > Trachythela > Trachythela sp. YZ-2020. Next base: position 420 of record JADLSH010000383.1, on the reverse strand, counting down.
ATGAAAACTGTTTACTAAGTGCATTAGCAATATCTATGTCATCCACCAATAGGTTGCTGTCAACCTCCAATGGCCTCAGTACTGAGCTACTCCTTTGACTTAAAACTTGTAAAAACTGAAGAATTTCTTGGCATTTCCAGCAGAATTTTTCTGCCAATCTTATTTCCGAAAACCTTTGGCACTTTCTCTCTTACCCCCTTCTTGGCCTGGTTCATAGCTACTTTATATGCTGCTTTATTGGTTTCAGTGCTATGAGCTTTAAGTCTAATGTATGCTTCCTTCTTTAATCTCAACAATATTTTCACTGATGTTGTTAGCCATGGGGGTTTCCTAGCACAATTTTTACGAATTTTCCTCAGGGGAATAAACCTATCCTGACCTTCAGCTAAAATATTCCTAAAAGTTTCCTACATTTGTTGA